>CAUYRH010149953.1:0-11612 GCA_963574655.1 Perodicticus potto | reverse complement strand
CTCAATGTGTCAAAATCTTTGGTCATTTTGTCTTTGAATTCGTTGAATTCTTGAGACATCTTTTGGGTCATCTTTTGAATTACTGCTTGAAATTCTAATTCCATCTTTTCCTCCATTCCGCTGATTTTATTTGCAATCCAGGTTCTGAATTGGATTTCAGACATCTCAGCCATTTGCCTATGCAGGTGATCTTGTGCTGTGTCTGCCTTGTTCTTACTTGGAGGGGTTGGTCTACTCTGATTATTCATATTGCCAGAGTTTTTCCTGTTGATTCCGCCTCATGGTTGTTTTTCACTGTTGCGTCTGGCCCTTCAAGTGGTAGGTGCAAGGCCGTGTGGTTGTCCGGGAAGTTTTTGGGCAGCGGTGGGCCTGCAGAGAGGCCTGGCAGTTGCTGGTGGGGTCCCTGGAAGAAGGCTGGCCTGCAGAGGCCCCGTGGGTGCTAGCAGAGGCCCGCGCAGTTGCTGGGAGTGACCCTGGCCAGGGGCCTGGTGGTCACAGATGGAGTCCCAGGCAGAAAGCAGACCTACAGAAGCCCGGCAAGTGTGGGATCCAGGGCCAGGCGGTCACTGGGGGAGTTCCTGGCTAGGGACAAGCCTGCAGAGGCCTGGCAGTCGCCAGTGGAGTCCCTGGCAGAAGGCTTGCCTGCAGGGGCCCCATGGTTGCCAGGTGGAGGCCTGTGCGGTCGCCGGGACTGTCCTTGACCAGAGACGGACTTGTGGGGCCCTGCCGGTGCCAGGCGGAGGTCCGCACAATCGCCAGGGGAGTTCCTGGCTCGGGGCAGACCTGTGGAGTCCTGGCCGTTGCTGGCAGAGTCTTAGCAGATGGCGGGCCTGCAGAAGCCCGACAAGCACAGGGTGCAGGGCCAGGTGGTCGCTGGGGGAGTTCCTTGCCTGGGGTGGGCCTGCAGAGGCCTGGCAATTGCAGTCAAAGTTACTGGCAGAAGGCAGGCCTGCAGAAACCCTGCAAGCTCGGGCATGGGGGCCTCATGGTCCCCAGGGGATTTACTAGCCAGGGGTGGGCCTGCAGGGGCCCTGTGGGTGCCAGGCAGAAGACTGCGTGGTTGCTGGGGGAGTTCCTGGCTGGGGGAAGACCTGCAGAGGCCTGGTGGTCGCTGGCAGAGTCTCTAGCAGATGGCAGACCTGTGAAAGCCCGGCAAGCATGGGTGTAGGGCCAGGTAGTTGCCGGGAGGTTTCTGGCCATGGGCCACCCTGCAGAAGCCTGATGGTTATAGCCAGAGTCCCTGGCAGAAGGTGTATCTGCAAAAGCCCTGCAGGTTTGGGGTACAGGGCCGCATGGTCACCAGGGGATTTACTGGCCAGGGGCGGATCTGCGGGGGCCCTGCAGGTACCAGGCGGAGGCCTGCTCAGTTGCCGGGGGAGTTCCTGGCTGGAGGCAGACCTGCAGAGGCCTGGTGATCACTGGCAGAGTTTCTAGTAGATGGCGGGTCTGCGGAAGCCTGGAAAGCACAGGGTGCTGGGTCAGACAGCTGCTGGAGTTATTCCTGGGTGGGGGATGGGCCTGCAGAGGCCTGGCGGTGGTAGGCGGAGTTCCTGACAGAAGGCAGGCCTGAGGAAGCCCTGCAAGCTCAGGGTGCAGGGCTGAATGGTCACCAGGGGATTTAGTGGCCAGGGGCCGGCCTGCAGGGGCCCTGCAGGTGCCAGGCAGAGGTCCATGCGGTCGCCGGGGGAGGAGTTCCTGGTTGGGGGCAGACCTGCGGAGGCTTGGCGGTGGCTGTCAGAGTTTCTAGCAGACAGAAGGCCTGTGGAAGCCCAGCAAGCACAGAGGGCAGGGCCAGGCACTCGCCTGTGGCTTCCCTGGCTGGAGGGTAGGGAGGCTCGCCGCGGGCACCCCAAGTCTTTTCCTGGTGGGGCGCTTGTTCCAGCAGGCAGGGTTGGGGGCGCTGCTCAGGGACCTCCTCCCTCAGTCTCAGTGGGGGTTAGGCTTCTGGTTTGTCAGGTAAGGGAGTAAGGATATACAGTAAGTTCAGAATGGTGGGGAAAACTTTAGTTCAGTTTTTCAGCCTAGCAATAGTTTTCAGAGTCACACCGGGGTGCTCAGGGGAAGCACACCTCCCTTCCCACAGCACTCTTCCATGGGGTGAGACAAGATGTCCACAGTTCACCACTTGTCTGTAGAAAACTCGCAGGAGCAAAAGAAGAGAATAAAAAGAAAGGAAACAGAAAAGCAAGAAACTCAGAGCTTTCTTGGGGGAGGGGACAGGCACTCTTCCTTTCAGCTGAATTTTTTACCTGAAGCGTGCTTTCTTGGGGTCGCAGCCAGTCTCAGCAGAGGTGATCCACAGAAACCACTTCTCTCTCTCTCTCTCTCTCTCTATCTCTATCTCTATCTCTCTCTTGGCTGGGCTCCCAGTATTCAGCTTAATTGCGCATTTTCTGGAGGTTATCTTCCCTTTTGGACAGGAGCCTTTTTCGGAAGCTGCTTCCAGTCAGCCATCTTGCACCACTCCTGTTTTACCCACTTGTAAGAGTGATTTTAACCTAATGTTCTTATAAAATTAAATCAAATAACAATATAATATGGATTTTTTTAAGGACCCAGAATTTCCTCCCTGGGAACATCATCCAATTTACTATTAACATCAACTGAACTTGGAATATTATAAAAGTCTTGTTCAAAAGCATATACTAAACTATTACCATTTTCTAGTCAGTGTAAATAGATTTTTAATTTTAAAAGGCCAATTTAAAATGTGTCCAATATGGGACTCCAGAAAAGTGGCTTCTGGTCACTCCTGAATGATTTTACCCTCTCCTTTTGAGAATCTGGACTTTATGACCCAGAAGTATTATCCCAGAATGAAAACAAACAAATAAAAAACACTGAAACCCCAAACTAAAGCATTTCCCCTCTCTTCTCTTTTTAACATTTACTGTACTCACTGGCCATAGTGAGAAACACTGCAATAACCAAGCATATGAGCATAAGTGTATATTACTGACTGGTATACTTTCAAACATTTGTAACCTTTGTCTGTAGAAAAGTTGCCTAACCTCTCTGCTTCTTGGTTTCCCTTTATGTAAAATGTTGGGTGTGACAACTACTTCTCAGAAATGATGTGAGGATTAGGTGTCACAACATATGTAGAAATATTTTTGTGATTTACAAAAATAGTTATGTGTTACATGTTATGTACTCCCCTAAGAACATTCTGATGCACTACACATATGAATCAAAGAACAAATTTTGTAAAACAGTTTCAAAGCAGTCATAAAAATGAGTGCTAATCTTTTTTATTGTACTGATGAGTTTATGCAAAAAACTACTTCAGAAGTCACAATAAATGATGCCTGACACCACACTAGGAACTTGAGATTTAAATAGATGAAACAGGGTTCTACTCCTCAAAGAAGTACTCACAGACTAGTAGGGAAACAATCCTGGAAACAAATAACTACAAACTCTTACAGGGTACACAGTAGAATTATATATTAGGTACATTGTGGTTGTATAGGTAGGACAGGCAGTCCCAGTCTCTTTTTACCCTCTCAGGCTCTTGTTACATTGAGTACCACATCTTCCTATGTTTTCATCCACTCCCTGTCTACTGGTTCCTCCCCACAAACAAATAAGCCATGCCACCTTCTCTGTCTTAGTCAGTTTAGTGAGTCAGACAAGTACATCAAGGAACTGCAGGATTTACAATGGAATTTCATCTTTAAGTTAAAGGAGATGGGATGGCAATAGAGTATTGATAAGGTCAGGTATCTGTATGCCTTTATTTGCTGAGAACATGACAGTGTCATTCGCCAAGACAAAGAACCCAGGAAAAGGGGAAGTATTAGGGAAAGGAGGATTTGCATGGTGGCAGGTTCAAATGTAGATGAATAAATCTTAATAATATTTAATGCTTTGTATTTTGGCATGAAGTAGGACAAGATAATGTGGAAGAAGATAGTCTTTGTCAGCCAAACTCAGCTAAACTCTTGGTTCTGCTGTACATGAACTCTGTGACCTTGGGAAATATTTTGTGTAAAATATTTCATTTACCCAACATTATTGGCAAGATTAAAAACATTACAAGCCATGATGTAGCACAGTGGTTGAGAACACAGCCTCCAGAGTTGCATTGCCTGTGTTTGAAACTCATTTCCTACCTCTTACTTGCTGTAAGTGTGTGAGCAAATTTTAACTCCTCAGTTTTCTTATCTGCAAAATGGAATATTAAATGTAGTTCCAGCCTCACAGGGTTCTTATGAAAATTCAATTACTAAACATATTACATAGTATTGAAGGGTGCCTGCTTTATAGAAACTGCTATATGTTTGTCAGATATATTAAAAATAATAATTCAAAGATCATTGCAAATGTCACAGGATATGAAAATAATAAGTAGTAGTTACTATTATGCCACTGTAATCTTTTCCAAAACCTTGATTAGAATTTTCTCTAACTTTAAAGTGAAATTCCACTGTTGAATCCTACAGCTCCTTCAAGTACTTGTCTGACTTCCCTACTAAACTATGACTGTGATAGAGGTGGTAACATGACTCACTCAGGACTGCTAGTCTGTAGGTATCTGATCTTCTTTTTTCTTTTTTTTCTTTTGTAGATATCTGATCATTAAAGTATGGTCCTCAACAAGGTCTAGTTTTCTGTAGCCAGGGGAGCCCAGCAGCAGCTTCAGAGTGCTAGTACCATGGATTGCCCTGCTGAGAATGTAGCCCCTACACTGAGGATCATGGTAAGACCTGAGATCACTAAGTTTCTTCTCCTTTGTGTCAGAACTTCCGCTACTGCCCTCTACTTGACATTTCTCTCCATCTCCATGCCTTTGGCAAAGTGCTATTAGGGTCACGAGACAGACTTTGAATATGTAGATTGTGAACTTTCTGAGGTAAGTAAAGTAACCGATAAAATATATTCAAATAAGGGGTGTTGCTTTTGGAGTGGAAGCAGTAGTTTTGTTTTGTTTGGTAATGGACTGTAAGAAATGATCATATTAAATAGAACTTCTATGGGTCTGTAGCCACTTATCACTACACATGTTTTCCAGCCTCACCTGGGGCTCTCACGACTGCCTATTATGTCAAAACTGCTCTTCTTTCTCCTAATCTCTTATATTACTCATACTTTCTCACTTCATACTAAGTATAACTGAGGTATAACATACCTCAGTTTTCATAACACAAACCTACAACCTTCTTGATACCCTATCCAATCTTTTCTCCTTCCTTCTTGGTACAGTGGAGGAGGTAGTCTTCCCCCATTTAAGATAAATTCCTTCACTGTGATCAGCATCTCACATCCTTCCACCATGTCAGGCTCTTCTTCGATAGATTACCACATCTTCCTATGTCTTCAGGCTTTCCCTCTGCATGCAATCCTCCCCCATAAGCAAATAAAGGTGTCCAAGTCTCTGCCACCTTGAAAGCATTAAAACTACTCTCCTTCAATCTGACATCACTCCTAAGCTACCATCCTATTTTTCTCTTATCCTTCATAGTCAAACTATTTGAATGAATTATTTAGACTCATTAAATCCAGATCCTTATCTCCCACTCATTCCTCAGTCCACTGCCATCTGCCTTACCATTCTGCCACACTGTTGAGACAGTTCTCACTAATGACCTTTTCTACTATGTTACTACAATTATAACACTCCATAGTCTTCATAAATCCCTTCTTAAAATGTTGTATACCCTTACTTCTAGGACTTTACTTTCTCCTGGTTTCCTCCTTATTTTTGATGACTGCTTTTGATGACTCCTTTGTATGTTCTTCTCATCCCAAAATGTTTTACTGTTAAAATCTTTATATATAATTACATACCATAAACTTTACCCATTTAAAGTGCATAATGCAATGATTGTCAGTGTATTTATGGAATTGTGTAAATACTCATCATCTAATTTTTTCAACATGTTCGTCATTCCCAAAAGAAATCTTACACTCATTAGAGATCAATCCTCATTCCTCTTTCCTTTAGCCATAGGCAATCATTAATATAATTTCTAATCTTATACATTTATCCATGTTAGACATTACATACAAAAAACTTGGGCCAGGCACAGTGGCTCATACCTGTAATCCTAGTACTCTGGGAGGCTGAGACAGGTGGATTGCCTGAGCTCACAGGTTTGAGACCAGCCTGAGCCAGAGTGAGAGCTCATCTCTAACAATAGCTGGACGTTGTGGTGAGTACCTGTAGTCCCAGCTACTTGGGAAGCTGAGGCAAGAGAATTTCTTGAGCCCAAGATTTTGAGGTTGCTGTGAGCTATGATGCCATGGCATTGCACTGAGGGTGACAGGGTGAGACTCCGTCTCCAAAAAAAAAAAAAAAGAATCTTATACAATATGCAATGTATCATGTCTGACTTCTTTCACTTAACATATTTTCAAGGTTCATCCACATTATAGCATGTATCAGTACTTCATTCCATTTTACCACTAAATAACATCCCATTGTATGGATATACATTTTGTTTATACATGCATAGTTTATGGGCATTTGAATTGTTTCTACTTTGCTTATAGTGAATAATGTTGTTAGAAATATTCATGTACAAGTCTTTTTGTGAAATATTTTTCATTTTTCTTGGGTAAATACCTAGTATTGGAATTGTTGTATCATATAGTACCTCTGTTTAACATTTTAAAAGACTGCCAAATTGTTTTCCAAAGTGGTAGTGATTATCTTATATCCCCCCAAGTAATGTATGAGGGCTCCAATTTCACAAAATCCTCATTGCTTTTTATTTTTAATCTTTTTTTTTATAGCCATTCTAGTGAGTGAAAAGTGGTTTCTCATTGTAGTTTTGATTTGCATTTTGCCAGTAACTAATAATCTTTTATTATTAGTGAAGCATCTTTTCATGTGCATATTATCCACTTATATATTCTTTTGGAGAAAAGTCTATTAAATTTCCTTGCCCTTGGCCGGGCGCAGTGGCTCACGCCTGTAATCCTAGCTCTCTGGTAGGCCAAGGCAGGTGGATTGCTTGAGATCAGGAGTTTGAGACCAGCCTGAGCAAGAGCAAGACCCTGTCTCTCCTGAAAATAGAAAAACTAGCCATGAATTGTGGACACCTGTAGTCCCAGTTACTTGGAAAACTGAGGTAAGAGAATCGATTGAGCCCAGGAGTTTGAGGTTGCAGTGAGCTATGGTGCCTTAGCACTCTAACCTGAGTGACAGAGTAAGACTATCTCAAAAAATAAATAAATAAAATAAAAATAAAAATAAAATAAAACTCCTTGTCCAGTTTTAAATAGCATTATTTATCTTAGTGTTGACTTGTAAATGTTCTTCAATATTCTGGATATAATCCAGATTGTTGATCATTTCAAGGAGTCAACTTTTGGTGGTGTTAATTTTCTCTATGGTTTTTCTATTCTGTTTTTCATTCTGATATTTAGTATTACCTTCCTTCTATTTATTTTGTTCTTAGTTTGCTCTTGTTTTATAGAGACTTATAACTATGAATTACCCAGTAAGTACTACCTTAGCTGCATCTCAAGGTTTAGTGTTTTGATTGCATTTATTTTGAAGTATTTTCTGATTTCCATTGTGATTTGTTCTTTGACCCACAGGTTATTTAGGAATGTGTTGTTTAATGTCTACATATGTGTGTGTTTCCCACATTTATTTCTACATTTTTTTCTAATTTAATTCCATCTTGTTTAGAGAACATAATTTATATTATTTCAATATTTTTTAAATCTACTAAGGCATGTTTATGACCTAGCATATAGTCTATTTTGGAGCTGGTTACAAGTACTGGGGAGGAATATGTTATTTTGTTGTTGAGTAGTCTTTAGATGTATGTTAGTTTAACTGTTTTATAGCTTTATTCTCTTGTTGCTTTTAGGCAGTTTGGAGCCACTAAGCCCTTCTTAATTGCTCATCATTAAGATTACCATTGTTCGACATTAGGCATGAATTTCTCTAGGTTTGGTTCCAAGTAAATTCAGTCTCTTTGGGACTGTGGTTAGTCATTATGGCCTGCCTTTCCACCTGTACAGAAACTCTATGCTTTACCTGAGCCTAGATTTGGTATAGTAGGCTACTTATTCTGCAGGAAAATCCTACTCTACTAGTGGGAACTAGTAGGCCCCCAGACATTTCATCTTGCCCTCCCCATGTAGAAACTTTACTCTACAAATGAACTAGGACAGGGGATATTGGGATCCCACTGTTCTTGGCCTGTCACTCCTGAGGCAGAGGTCTCACCAAACAATTGGGAGCTAGTCCTCTAGCCCACACTTGCCTGAAATAGCACTTCTGCAACATGGGGCTGTGGAGGCAGAAGAGGCACTAGTTGTCTTCTCCTAGACTAGGAACTGAGAAGTAGGAGCCCCCATATTCTTGAGTACATCTGCACATAGTAGGGGTGTGGAGTATAGGTTGTCACATGGAGCTGAGAGAGGTGGAATATCATAGGTGATCTGTGACCTCAAATGTCACAGATTGTTTTTGCTATATTTAGTAGATTTTCTTAAACAAATGTTTCTTCATTTGATGTATGCCTTTATGACAATTTCTAAAGGCTAAGTGTATACGCGCGCTTATGCACGTGCACACACACACACATATATTATATATATATGTATGTATATATAGTTATCACCAAATAATGCAGTTTCTCTGTGTTCACAGCATGAGGGGTGAAAGATTTCTCCATACAGATATTTGGATATAGAATTATAAAATTTATTTTATCTTCTTAGAAGGAGAGGCAGTGAAAAGTGAGAGAGGCAAAAAAGAGTGAAAAAGGAAGGGAGAAAAGAGAACAGAGAGATGGCGTGGCATGTCAAAAAGAGGCGAAATGCCAGCACTGAGACCAAGTGGCTTACTGACTTTAAAGAAAACAAAGAAAAACACAAAAGAAAAAAAATAGTAATTGCTGTCAGTTGACAAGTGGCTGTATGAAACTGCTATATAGCAGCAAGATGTCAAAGTCTAAGATTTGGCTCTTGTGGCTTTCTTTGGAGACAGGATTATCAACTCTGCCCTTATTCTCCTGCTGTTTACTCAGGATCTCTGTAAAAGCAGATTCTCAAAAACAATTTTGAAAGAGAAGAATTTAGATCTCCTTTCCATCTCTTCAGCTCTTTTCAGAAGCTGTGCATAACAGAACTCCTGTGGGGTAGGAAGAGGCCCTGTTAGCAAGAGAACTTACAGGATTGATCTTTAACAGTTACTAGGAAATTGTGGAATTAGGTATTTTCCTGCTTTTTTTGCAAGATCACCCCTTTCACTCTGAGGAGTGCATCCACCAAGATCCTCATATAACTATCTGACAGTCCTTAAATGTTGACACTAGTAAGAGAGACCTTCACTGTCCTCTCTCTACACCCTCTCCGGGATGACCTTGTGTATATCCACCTCTTAACCAATTGACCATCCACTGATGAGTCCAAACTCTACATCTCCAGCTCATTCTTTCCTAGGCTGCATGTCTACATAACTCTGGCATTTTGGACATTGCTCATTAGATACCAAATACTAACATTTATAAAACTAACCTCACCTTCTTCTCAGGCCTGCATAACTAATGTTTTTCGTTCATTAAATTCCATCTAAGGGAATTCTACCATCAACTCTGTTGTTCCAGCCAAATATCTTTAAATATATTCATGACATCTACCTCTTAACCCCAACACCCAATTAATCAACTCATGCTCCTTAGTATACTACGTATTTCTTAAACGTGTCCACTTCTACACTTCTATCAACATGGCAAAAACACCCTAATTCGGGTCACCATCATATCTCACCTAGACTATTACCATAGCTACCTCTTAGCTACCTTTCAAATAGTTGTCCACTCTTCAAATTCATATGTCATGGCTCCTCTATTCAAATCCATGAACCAGTCACATCAGACCCTTTACAATGTAGCTTTTTCTTATTCCAGCTTCATCTCTAAAAAATTCCTTCATCTTTATACTCTTAGACTACATTCTAGAAATAATGAACAAGTTCCTGTTTCTAAAAGAACTATACTTTATCTGGTTTCCAGAGCCTTACACATACTCTTCCCTCTCTCGGATATACCCTTTTGCTATTTCTCCTAAGTCCTATTTATCCTTCAGTTATTAAAGTATATGGCATTTCCTCCAAGAGGCTTTCTCTTTACCCCCTACCCCCGATTAGGTTAATTCCCCTTACTCTGAGCTAGCAGAGCAAAGTGAATCCCTCCCTCCTATAATAAAAAAAATACTTATGGTTGGCATGGTGGCTCATACCTATAATCCTAGCAGTTTGGGAAGAAAAGATAGGAGGATAGCTTGAAGCCAGGAGTTCAATAGCAGCCTAAGCAAGAGTGAGACCCCATCTCAACAACAACAACAAAAGAATAGAAAAATTAGCCAGGAGTGGTAGTATATGCTAGTAGACCCAGCTACTCAGGAGGTTGAGGCAGGAGAATCGCTTGAGCATAGGAGTTTGAGGTTGCAGTGGGCAATAATGACACTGTACTCTAGCTTAAGCAACAGAGTGAGACTCTGTCTCAAAAAAAAAAAAAAATACAGGAGAACCTCAATAGTTGACTACCTCCCTAAAATGAAAACCTACTTAATTAAGTTGTTCTAATTTTCACAGACCAGACATGCACCACATGTACGTATCAGTACAGTAAACCTAGTTCCTTATATTGACTACTTCTGTATGTTGACCAGTTTATTACAGTTCTTTGGGTGGTCAACTTACAGAGGCTCTGCTATTTTTAGTACATTTTCTTGGAATTTCTTGTTTTATTATGTCTCCTTAGTGCACTGAGAGCATGAAGACAGAAGCTATGTCTGATTTGTTTAACCCATATTTCCCTAGAGGTAGCAGAATTCTTGACCTAAAATTCTGAATAACTTTATCTCAGTTAAAGTTCACTTATAAGGATGGAGACACTAGATAAATGCAATACTTTACTATTTATTTAACAGAATAAATATGGATGAAAAAACACAGTTTACCAAACTCAAAATTGTACTGATTGAAACATGATAAAGGTTCCTAATATATCAATTATAGTAAGATTCAATTCAGAATTAGAAAAAAGTAATTGTAAATAGTTTTGGATAGCAGGTGTTCCTGGGGAAGATTTCCTTACTCTGAACAGAATATATCAGTATATTTTTATGTTTTAAAAATAAATTTTATGATCATAAAACAAAGGCTCTATAAAATACACAAATAATAGATTTTATTGTATAACATTTGTATTATGTTATATTGTATAATATCTGTATTGTATAATCGGAGTAGAGGAGGTCAAACTCTCCCTCTTTGCTGATGATATGATCTTATACTTAGAGAACTCTAAAGACTCAACCACAAGACTCTTGGAAGTCATTAAAAAATACAATAATGATACCTCACAGGACCTAGAGTTGCTACCTTACCGCAGGTACATCCACATCAGTCATGTCTAACCTGCCGCCTCCCGTGGACCATGAGGCAGGTGACCTTGGCTATCAGACTTGAAATACTTACAAGAGACAATAAACATTGAAAGGCCAGTGCCGAGTCCACATTCCTCCAGCTGATACGTTGAAGCAAACTCTTACTGCCTTTCTCCTGGTTTCATGACAGTGTTATTCCTTTTTCTATAAATATATTTTTATTTAGGAAAAAAGACAGCGATTCTAATTGTATC
>CAUYRH010149951.1:0-24849 GCA_963574655.1 Perodicticus potto | reverse complement strand
CTGAATTTACTAAATAGATTGTATCACTTGTTTTACAGTACTTGTTAATAATTTTATCTAATAAATGTTTGCTTACATAGTTGAATTTTATTTTAATAAGTTACCTGGTGGTTGAGGAGGATTAACAGTTCTCACATAGTTTACTATTAGGTCACATTCTTATAGTAATAATCCATACTACCTTTTGTTCCTCTTGCCTACTACCACAACTATCAGATATAATGAAAATTTCTGTTAATAGTGAAGATAGATTTTAGTGTAATGATTAATTCTATGTATCAACTTGACTGGGCTAAGAGATGCCCAGATAGCTGGTAAGATATTTCTGGATGTTTTTAGAAGACATTAACATTTGAATCAGTACACTGGGTAAAAGAAGAGCCACCATCTCCAGGGTGGTCATCATTCAATCCCTTGAGGGCCTGGATGGAATAAAAAGGCAGAGAAATACCAAATTCTCTCTTTACTTGAGCTGGGACATCTCCCTCTTTGTGCTTAGATACTGGCATTCCTGGTTCTCAAGCCTTTGGATTTTGGACTGGAACTAAACCACTTACTTTGGAGGGCATACTTTTTGCAGGTATTGTGGGACTTTTCAGTATCCATAATTATGTGAGTTAATCCTTTATAATAAATTTTTATATGTCTATTAAAAAAAAGTGCAGTGGGATAATTTGTTAGCCACATATAACGTCAAGTTCTTCGAGAGGATCATCCTGTCTTATAGGGCTTCTTAATAGAGTCCGATGTAAATAGAATCCTTTTCAGGTGTATGTACTAAACAACAGTTTTCACAGCTCCCACTTGCCTGTTCTCTTGCTCTCCGGGCCACCACACATCGTTGGGCTTCATTAGCCTGACCTCACTCACACTGTGCTCGCAACTGGGCCTTGTCTTGGCCCCTGCCTTTAATCACCTGCCTGCCCACCTGACGCATCTCACCACATTCTCCTTGCCTGCTGAGAACTCTTTTTGTACTTCATTGCTTTACCTTTGTATTACGGCTGCAATGACACCATAACTCTAGGACCTAATGTTTTTCTATGGACCACTATTCGACTGGGGTTATAAGCCAGAGAAAGGCGTCCCATACAATTCAGCTATCAGCCTTCGCAGAATGTAACTAATTGCTGCCTGTGGATAACAATCTCATTCTGTAAGAGCAACAGTTTTTCAGACTATTAAAATGACTAAAATCTGACATTACAGTCACCTACGAGGGCATAATGGTTCCAACCATCCGCGGGAATACAAAGCACAGGAGGTGGTAAATCTCTACCTGGATCTCCAGCTTCGTCATCTCCTGTGTTTCCTCTGCTGGGTTTCTCACTCTCTTTGCGATAGGAGCATGTGTAATCATAAATCTGTGTTGGCTGCAGTGTCAAAGCAAGACTTCACTGTGGGGAGAATCAAGTCCCTGCTCTCCTGGAGCCAAGAAAGGCAATCACATTAATCTGACCCTTTAGAACCTCCTTCGCCAGGCCTCCCTCGTCTCCTCGCCAATGGGGACGGAGAGCAGACCCACCTCTCATGTTTTTGCCCAGGAAAGTGGCATGTGTTTGCAGAACATCTTGTTTTCCTCTTATTCATATTTTGACTTGGCATTTGTAGCAGTTGGGTGGGAAAAAAAAGCCGCAGTCTGATTTGTCTGCAACAGACAGTCTAATTAAATTGGAGGGGAGGACAGATGCACAGAGCTGCTGAGCTGCTCATAATACAAAGCATGGCAGCTTCAGTTGGGGGAATCTGGCAAGATGGTGCCAACAATTTCTGCTCACTGAACTCGCTGAAGGATATAATTATGTTAAGTTCTCTTATGTTAATTCCAATTTCACATACATTGCTGATGCGTTTGGAAAGAACTTAGAAGGCCATTATTTGGGCTGCGATCAAACAATGATGCATATATGATTCATAAATACTGTAATTTCTTTCTGACTCAGGATTTTCAATATTAAAAATGTTATTTTTTACAAAGCAAATACACATAGAATTTTTTTCACCTTTAAATTTTTTCTCTGTATGGTTCAAAAAACAACAATCCTTCTTTGATACCTATGAACTGCATGAAATCAAGATCTCTGATCGCAATCATCAACTACTATGGGGCAGTGTATGTGGCTCAAGAAGTAGGGCAGGTGGTGGGTTCCAGCCCAACCCCAGCCAAAACTGCAAAAAAAAACCCCTCATCAACTGCTATGAACAGAAGCACAAATTGCTTACATCTCTACTGCCAAATCCTCTCTTCCAAATTGTTTCACAGTCTATACTTCTGGAATGACATCATTCTTTCAAACTTTGTTAGTGTAACGTTTTGTCTGGTTACTGTGGGACAGTTCGCTAATGTAACATTGAGCAATTTTTTCCAATTTCATCCCAACCCATCCCCAAAATTGCAACGGCTGCAGTTATCACCACCTTCAAGGTGAAAAGTATGTTCATAAGTGTGCACCTAATACAACTTTCACACAAATTCTACTTTTACAGAATTGTCGAAGAGGACCTGGCCCCATTTGGATGTAAAATATTTCAAGAGATGATTGCCACAAAATTTATCATTCTAGAAAACTCACTACAGATTTGACAACACAAAGAACCTTAAGTAAAATAACTCAAAAAACTACTAAGCCGTTCACAGGAGAGAAGATATTTGTGTCTGTTCCACCCTTTAAAACTTAAGCATGGATTGACAACAACACAAATGGCAAGAAACGTGACCCATGAACAAGAAGGGAAACAGTCAATGACAGTAGATACAGGGAAGGCCCCGATGGACTTCAGTTGAATACAACAAAAATTCAAAAGTTCTCTGAAAAAAAGTTGTACAACATGCAGGAAGAAATGGTAAATTTTAAGAGATATGTGGAATCTACATTTAAAAACAAAATGCTAGATAGGATAAATATGTCAAAATAATTTGAAAGGAAATGCTTATAATACTTTAATGCAATTTTAACAAACACTACAAAACATATCCCCAAATATATCAAATTAATAAAAGAAAAAAATGAAATACACTGGCATAATTTATATTTAATCATTGTTCAAGTGAGATTTTTTTTTAAACAGAGTCTTACTCTACACTCTTGGTAGAGTGCTGTGGCATCATAGCTCTCAGCAACCTCAAACTCTGGGGTTTACGCAAGCCTCTTGGCCCAGCCTTGCCAATAGCTGGGACTATAGTCGCCCGCCACAACCCGGCTGTTGTTAAAGACAAGGTCTCATAAATGTCTTAAAACAATCACTAAGAAAATTCCATGAAAGCTATGTTAATGTTAACCAGTTTGAAGAAACTATTTCAGATTGTATGTGAAACCAGCACATTGTACTCCACGATTGCATGAATATACACAGCTATGATTTAATTTAAAAAAAAAAAGAATCTCACTCTTTCTAAGGCTGGTCTCAAACTCATGAGCTTAAGCAATCCATACACCTCAGCTTCCCAGAGTGCTAAGATACAGGCATAAGAAATAAGATAGACTTTAGAAAATAGAACTATGCAATGCCCGGTCAAAGATGGAAAGTCTAAAACAAGTAGTAGCCCCCAGTCCTTTCTGAAATCTCTCACTAAAAAGTGCTTTTTTGTTTGTTTCTTTCTTTGTTTTCTTATAAAGACAAATAAACCTAGGGAACAAATAGAGAAACATGGTGGAAGCTGAAATCAGAAGGAAAGTTGCCAGTTGATTTAATGGATCCAAGAAAGCTTAACCCTGATACAATAATGAAGAAACCCAAGAATTTCCCAATCCATGCAAAACAAAATAAAATTGAAAAAAAGACTCAGAAATTGGCGATATCAGATACTTAAAGAAGTTGGAATGAAATCATGGTACAAATCAGTTGAAAGCTGCTTAGACACTCAGATCACCTCGCCTTCTCCTACATAGCTAAGGCCCTGCACCTTCCCTCCAGCTCAACCCTTCCATGAATAGTAGTTTATCTGCAGGAGAGGACAAATTAAAATTTCTCTAATTAGAGTAAAAAGCCAGGATGCTATCCTAAAAACAAGAAAATTGAGAGAAATGTATCTACTAAATTCATTATCCCACAAGTATCCCAGAACTAAAAGCTAAAATTAATTGATCCTCCAGGCCAATTGAAAGACTTTTCTGGAGTCTGGCTGGCCAAGAGAAACATCCTAAAAGTAGTAATATCAAAGATTTCTCTGATAAGCAGTAGCACTAGATTACTCCACTGGGAAGCTCAAAGTCTTTTCCATATATTCAGAACACCGGACTGGTTTTTAATGTTCCTCTCTTAAATATGGGTTTATAGTCAAAGGTGAGCAGACATTTGAGGCTCATCTCTATCATGACAGGTAACAGTCAAGACAAACAGAAGGAAGATTACAAAGATGGAAGAAAACCATGCCCCCCTAGAAAACTTAAATATATTTAAATAACAGGAATAATAACATAACAAACAAAAGAAGAACATACAAGGAACAAAGACATGACTGGGAAATAAAATTGGGTATCAGAAATGAAAACTTCAGCAGGATAAATGGAAGATTAAATCAAAGAAATCCCTTAAAGAGTAGAACCATGAAATTAAAAAGAAAAAAGAAAAATATGTGAGCATATTGGAGGACCAAGCTAGGCTTCTTAGCATCCAAATAATAGGTGTTTCGGAAAGAGACAGCAGATGAATGGAGAAGCAGGGAGAAAAGAGCGGGACAGAATTCAAGAAAATGCTCAGAAAGTGAGAGCACCAAGATTTCACTTTAAAACACTCATCTGGTAACCAGTGAAATGCATGAAAATAGTCCCATCCAGTAGGATCATTTATGGGACCACACAGCTTGTGCACAGCACAATTTTAGAGACAATAATTTTGGTTGACCAAGTGAACCTCTTGATGCCCAGCCTTTTTTGCCATGCGGTTGTCCTTCTCAGCAATCTAAAAGGGCTACTGTGAAATTTTAGAAACAGGGTATAGAAAAGACCCATGAAAATTCTGAGACTTCTCAACAATTATACCAGAAGCTAGGAAAAAGGAAGAAAGGTCTTAGAATCCTATAAGAAGTATAGCAGTTGAATGGGATAACTAAGTAAACAAACAAAATATCGTTAAAAGATGTGCAAGCAATCAACAAATGTACTCCACTCTGCTTAGATAACTCTGGGGATCTTTCCCAGCAAAATGAAGGAGGAAAACAAAAACGTTGAAATCATGGAAGCCAGGAAACTAGAAATTCAAATTAGGAGAGAGGACTAGATTTCTTACTGTTTGTGCAGAGATATCGATATAAAAACTATCAGAGAGTCTCGATTGGAACAAGAATCTTCTATAAAACTTTTCTTCTACAATAGGAAATTGATATTAATAGAATAATGTGATTGAAAGAAATAAAAGGATATTACAAAATAGGGAGAAAATAGGCCATAGATTAGTGGCAAGTGGTTAGAAATTTAAGTAAACATTTTAAAGGGCGTTATTAATTCTAAGGAAGAAAAAAATGCACAAGAATGAAAAATAATCACGGTGCACCACAGGGCTGGGTTGAGAAGACAGTCATATAATCATCATAGTTACAATAATGCGAACATTAGTATTGATATTACCAAAATGATGACATAAGAAGAGGGCAAGATAAGAGAGAAGAAAGGGAATGCAAATGATGGCGTTTAGCTTGATAAAAAACATGGAAAATAACCATGCCAAAACTAAAAACTTCAAAGGTAGTAGATAGAAATACAAAGAGTAACACTAAAAGAATAAAAATTGCAAATGGTTGCCTCTGTGAACTTAGAAGCGAGGGGCAGGATTGTGGTACTGCGGCTTCCAACAGTCTTGCCAGTATCTCTTGTTTTCATGCAGAAGATATGAAAACCTGCAGGTTGTTAGGCCTAACAATAGGACGTGCTAGTTGCACGTTTGTTGTATGACTAGTGTCTATAAATACACACACACAGTAGCACTCCTGTAAGTCGACCACCGAAGGGATTGTGAGAAGCTGACAAGTCGGTCATCATCCAGAGGTGGTCAGCATAAGGAACTGGGCCTGCTGGACTAATATGTGCACTACAGTGAATGTCCAGTCCATGCATGTCCACAAACTTCAGCAAGTGGTCTCTGTAGGGAGGTGGTCAACTACGGAGGTTCCACTGTACACACACACGGGTATATATCACTTCCTCACTTCCTGATAAGTACTAGTGCGTCCTGCTATTGAAAATTTAGTACCAGTCCTGCTGTTAGAAATTGACAATTGTCCAATTTGCTAGCCAGTCATCTTACCAAACTCTTGCCAGCATCAATCCCTGGGATTTACCCACTATACCCTGAACCCACAGGAATCTTTGGCCCCTGTTTAGGAACGGGCTATTGGGAACCATAATGTTGCTACTTCAACTAATTTCAAGTATTATCTCGACCTAGAATTTCAATGCTTTGAATCCTGTCATTTATCCTAGAACAGCCCATTTTCGTGGTTAAAATCTTTGGAGGGGTCTGCAATCCAAGCTGGACTGTTTAGATTCAAACTGCCTCCAGAGCTTACTAGCTGTCCGACAGTAGCAGTCAGTTAACTAACTGAACCTCAGTTTATTGATTTACAAAGTGAGATTAATGGAACTATTTACTTCAAAATACTAAATGAGATAATTCACACAATGAGCCTATTGCAGTACTTGGCACTTATTAAGTTCAAGAGAAGTATTGCTATCACTGAGAGAATTTTCTCAGATCCAGGCTTGAGGCATTCCTGACCCCTCTCTGATCCTTAGATTCTTCGGTAGCCTGGGCAAGTTGGTTTCCCTACTCGCAAAAGCTCCGCAGTATGCAGCTCTGGGGCATTTAGAAGGACCGGTTAGGGCTTTTCAAGGATCTCCAAAACAAGCATGCATATCAGATTGAAACAGCCAGCTTGAATTACATATGAAAAAATGATTCCAACATCTTTTGTAAAAAAAATAAAAAGACAAGATCATTTTCAGAGTGAAAAGAAAATAATATTCCAAAGGTATGACTTTGGCCTTTTATTTAGATATATTTTAGCTCTGTATAACATTCAGGAAAATAAACAAAACTTGGGCTGGAAGGTGAATGCATCAGGAAATAAAAGTGAAACATTCTGCACCAACTTGTAAAAAGAGCATAAACATACATTTATGAGAATAAGCATAATGTTTTCTAGCTGGAAAGACAGCATAAAATCACACAGATAACTAACAATCTCCAATGTGGCCACTCTACATCCTTTGAATAGTGAGGTTTTCTGAAAAATTAAAAATATATATGTGTTTTGCTTTCGATTTCTGTTTATGATTGTTTTATTGTTAAATAAGACTCTGAGGATAAACAAAGATGAATTGTTTAAAGGACAGGGTGCGATTGTCCCACAAAGACGATTGAAACTTGCACCTAGGTGTAGTTGTAATTCTGGATGTTATTCCAGAAAAAGATACATTTACATTATGACATTTTAAACTTAATTTATAGCTAGTCTGTTTAATTGCCTATACCCTATGGTACTAACTAATAATAAAAGCATTTATTTGGCATGATAATTCCTAATAATTTTTTTCTCCCCTAGTCATCAATTGCAATCTAAAAACCAGACGGAGATACAAATGAAAAGGGTTCTTAGACTGCCATCTAGTACACATTTTTCTGTATAGCATAATTTCCAAAGCTGTTTGAATCACATCTCTACAGTTGGAGCAAATACATGCTTAAGCATAATTTTTTTGTATTGAAAATTGTATGTGGGTCATCATTTCCATTCTTTGACTTAAATTTGTCCCTTAAGTATTGATTCATTAGTGTTTTAATTTATATATCAATTTATTAGTACTTCTTCCACGTGGTCCAGATATACAGAATTATGATCTGCGAGGACTTTGCTTCAAAGGCTTTATTTGAGATGTTACTACTTACCAGTTATTTTCTCTCTCCAGAAAGCGTACAAGGACTGGAGTAAGCCAGTGTTTCAGGATTCAACATGCTTTTGAAAAGTATCTACCTTTTGCAAGGAAAAGACATTATTTCATTGGTACAAGAATAATTGTGCTATGATTAAAATTAAATGTAAATACTTCCATTAATAGCTGTCTTTGACTATGTTCTGATATCTACCTTTAAAATATATGCTTCGGCTCCAAGAGAGTAAAGAAACACAAGGTGCTGGAAGGCATGGAAGACACCCAGATACTGTGTATAAATGACCAAATAAAGCAATACATCAGGACTGCTCTGAACACATTCAAGACTCGTGTTAAAACTGGATCAGTAAACGTGCTAACCTGGCATGGGCTAAGAACAGGCTAAAATCCCAAAGCCTTTGAAGATTAGAGCAGAAACTCATCTTTTTACGCATCTCTGGAGCTATTACAGAAAATGAAGAAAGGCCCAACTTTCTTTAAGGTAAAAACGTTGGCAGAAGTGGTGGCATTCAACTTGACTTAATCGCACACATTTTTATTGAGCTCTCATTGTGGGCCAGGAATAGACAAGATACAAGAATGAATAAGTCACGATGTGTCTGAGGAGAAGCTCTCCATATGTTAACGATACAAGTTTCATGATTTAGAAGCTTTCAAAAGGCTAAGCTGTGACCCAGAGAAAAATCCACCCTCTCAGCTTTTCTACTGGATGCTGTGTGATTATTCATCAGTTAGACAGCTGAAAAGATCCCCATATTGGAAGGAGAGTTAGATATCTTAGTTGCCATTTTAATGCACAATTCTTTGGTTTGTTATTAATTGGACCATTGAAAAACTGAATAAATAGTGAAAGAGAATAGAATATCATATTTCATTTTTAAAAATAATAGTTTTGCATAGTGACAGCACTTGAAAAATCAAGTTACTTAAAATATTAATGAATCAAGGAATGAACTTAATTATTTTAGTAACCCCTCGCATAGTAGAAAAGCCTAGTCAAATTAAATGCCAGAATTATGACTTAAATACTTGTAAGATAATTTAAGAATACTAAATCATATATTCTTTGTGTTTTTCAATGTAAAAGATTTACCATTAGTAATATTTTATTTAAGTTAAGAATATTTAATTTGGAAAAAGCAGTTTAAGATAACTATTCTATGCCTCCAGAATGAATCTATGCAAAGTCCATTTCATTTCTGTAGTATGATCAGCAAGTTTTATTCAGCTTGTGACTTATTTTAATTCATAGAGCATGTGAGGTTGTGATTATCCAGTTCTCCCAGCAGCATTTCTTGAACAGGGATTCTTTTCCCCAATGTATGCTTTTATTTGTTTTACCAAAGATCAGATGGCAAGTAGAGACTGGTTTAATTGCCTGTTTTTTCTATTCTGTTCCATATGTCTATGTCTCTATTTTTCTGCCAATACCACGCTGTTTTGATTACTGTGGACTTGTATTCTAGTCCCAAGTCTAGTAGGGTGACAAAGACTTTGTTTTTATTAGAATAAAAAGAGTGGCCTTAGCTATATGGGTTTTTCCTGGTTCCATAGAAAGCAAACTACTATTTTTTTCAGGTCTCAAAATATGATGTTGGTATTTTAATGGGGATTGGATTGAACCTGTAGATCACTTTGGGTAGAACAGACATTTTGACAATGTTGATTCTTCCCAGCCAAAAGCATGGCATGTTCTTCCATTTGTTAGTGTCTTCTGCAATTTCTCTCCTTAGGGTTTCATAATTTTCTTTGAAAAGTTCTTCGATCTCTTTTTTTAAGTGTATTTCTAAGTATTTCATTTTCTTTGAAGCTACTGTGAAGGGAATTGTGTCCTTGGTTTTATTCTTAACTTGGCTGCAATTGTATACAAAGGCTACTGATTTGTGGACATTGATTTTATACCCTGAGACATTACTGTATTTCCTGATGACTTTTGAGAGTTTTGTGGTTGAGTCTCTGGGATTTTCTAAGTATAAAATTATATCATCAGCAAAGAGGAAGAATTTGACCTCCTCTGTCCCCATTTGGATGCCCTTCATATCCTCTTGCCTGATTGCATTGGCTAGAACTTCCAGAACTATGTTAAATAATAGTGGCGATAGTGGACATCCTTATCTGGTTCCAGTTCTAAGTGGAAAAGCTTTCAATTTTTCACCATTTAGTATGATGTTAGTTGTGGGTTTATCATAGATGGCTTCAATCAGCTTAAGAAATGTGCCACCTATGCCTATTTTATTAAGTGTTCTTATTATAAAAGAATGCTGAATTCTGTCAAATGCTTTTTCTGCACCTATTTAAAGTATCATATGGTCTTTGTTTTTGCTTCTATTGATATGGTGTGTTACATTTATGAATTGGTGTATATTAAACCAACCTTGCATCCCTTGGATGAAGCCTACTTGATTATGATGTGTAATTTTTTAATGAGTAGCTGAAATCTATTAGCGAAGCTTTTGTTGAGTATTTTTGCATCGATATTCATTAGTGAAATTGGTCTGTAGTTATCCTTTCTAGTTAGGTCCTTTCCTGATTTTGAAATCAAGGTCATGTTTGCTTTATAGAACGTGTTGGGGAAGCTTCCTTCCTTCTCAATGTTTTGAAATAGGTTCTACGGTATAGGTACAAGCTCATCTTTGAAAGTTTTATAGAATTCTCATGTGAAATCAGCTGGTCCTAGACTTTTTTTCTTGAAAGCTTTCTTATTGTTTCTGTGATCTCAGTGCTTGATGTTTGTCTGTTCAAGAGATCTAATTTTTTTCTGGTTAAGTCTAGGAAGATGGTGTGATTCCAGGTATTGGTCCATTTCCTCCACATTGTCAAATTTCTGGGCATAAAGATTTTGTAGTAGTCAAAAATAATCTATTGTATCTCTGTGGTATCAGTTATTATTTCCCCCTTTTCATTTCTGATTGTAGTTATTGAAGATTTTACTTTTCTATTCCTGGTTAATCTGGCCAATGTTTTATCTACTTTAATTTTTCCTTTCAAAGAACTAACTTTTTATTTCATTAACTTTCTGAATGATTCTTTTATTTTCAATTTCATTTATTTCTGATTTAATTTTTGTTATTTCTTTTCTTCTGCTAGGTTTGGGATTGGATTCATCTTCCATTTCCATTTCTTTTAGATGATTCATTAAGTTATTGATGTGCTCCTTTCTATTTTTAGATATAGGCATTTAATGCAATAAATTTAGATAACTAACTTAGATTTTAGATATAGGCATTTAATGCAATAAATTTCCCTCTTAGGACTGCTTTTGCAGTGTCTCATAGGTTTTGGTAACTTGCATTGTTCTTAGGCTCAAGGAAATTAATGATTTCCTTTTTTGTCTCTTCCTTCACCCTACTGTTAGACAGCATAAGGTTGTTCTATATCCATGCCTTTGTGTGGGGATGAGAATTTTTGTTGGAGTTAAGTTCCACCTTTATTGCCTGTTGGTCTGAGAGCATACAAGGTAAAATTTCAGTTCTTTTGATTTGGTAGAGATTTGTTTTGTGTCATAGGGTATGATCAATTTTGGACAATGTTCCATGGGTTGATGAGAATGACATATATTCTTTAGCTTTGGGATGGAGTGTTCTGTATATGTCTATTAAGCACAGTTGTTCTAGGTTCATGTTTAAGTCCCTTGTCCTTTCTTTAGTTTCTGTTTAGAGGATCTGTCCAGCTCTTAAGAGGAGTGTTACAGTTTCCTGCTATTATGGTGTTATGGGATATCATGTTGCTTAGACTAATTAAGGTCTGTTTTGAGAATCTGGGAGCATTTAAATTGGGTGCATAAATATTTCGAATTGAAATGTCATCTTATTGTATTGCTCCCTTGGCCAGTATGAGGTGTCCATCTTTGTCTTTTTTTACTTTAGTCACTTTAAAGTCACTTGTATCTGAGGGGATGGGTGCAGTGTCTCATGCCTGTAATCCTAGCACTTGGGAGACTGAGGCAGGTGGACCACCTGAGCTCATAGGTTTGAGACAAGCCTGAGCCAGAGTGAGACCTTGCCTCCAAAAATGGCTGGGCATTGTAGTGGGTGCCTGTAGTCCCAGCTACTTGGGAGGTTGGGGCAAGAGGATCACTTGAGCCTGCGAGTTTGAGGTTGCTGTGAGCTATGATGCCATGGCACTCTACCAAGGATGACAAAGTGAGACTCTGTCTCAATAAATAAATAAATTCATTCAATTGTATTTTGAAAAGATTACAACCCCTCTTTTCTTCTGGTTTCCATTTTGTTGAAAAATTGTCTTCCATCCCTTAACCCTTAGTTTTACTTTGCCCTTTGAGACTAGATTTGTTTCCTGCAGACAGCAAAAAGATGGCTTTTAATTTTTTACTTAGTCAGCCAGCCTATGCCTCTGCAGTAGGGAATTCAAGCTATTAACATTTATTGAAATGATTGATAAATGTGGTGGAGTCATCTTATTTTGTGAAAGTCCATTGCTTAGTTTTACTTTTCATATCATTGTAGAAGCTAGGTTTTGTCCTTTAGTTTCTGGGTGTTCAGTTTGCTGGTTTTCCATTGTGATGATTAGTGTGTAGAATAGGTCTAAGTATTTCATGTAGAGCTGGTCTTGTTGTGGCAAACTTCTTCAATGTTTGTATATCAGTAAATGATTTGATTTCCCTGTCAATTTTAAAGCTTAGCTTTGCAGGATATAGAATTTGGGGCTGAAAATTATTTTGTTAAACTAGATTAAAGCTAGATGACCTTTGTCTTCTGGCTTGAAAAGTTTCATTTGAGAAGTCTGCAGTCATTTTGATGGATTTTCCCCCTGTAGGTCAATTGTCGCTTACTCCTGGCAGCCTGTAGAATCTCGTCTTTTGTCTTGACTTTGGACAGGTTTATGACAATGTGCCTTGGTGAAGGTCTATTTAAGTTGCGATGACCTAAGATCCAATATCCCTCTGAAAGAAGTGTGTCAGAATTGTTGGTGATACTTGGGAAATTTTCATTTATAATATCCTCTGATAAGGCTTCCATTCTTCTGGAGTGCTCTTCTGCCCTTTCTGGGATACCTATAACTCATATGTTTGAATGCTTCATGAAGTTCCATAATTCTGTCAATGAAAATTCTGATTCGTCTCTCTTTTTCTCTGTCTCTTTACCTGCCTGAGTTAGCTCAAGAGCTTTGTCCTCTACTTCTGAGATTCTGTCTTCTGCATGATCCAATCTATTATTGATACTTTCAACTGCATCTGTAAGTTCCCCAATTATTTCAATTCCTTAAGCTTCACTGTATTCTTTTTGTTTTCTTCATATTGTTTATTTCTTATTTGCTTCTGTTTTCAGATTTGGTTATTTTCTACTTTCTCAGGAATTTCCTTTATTGTTTTTATCATCCATGTTTTAAATTCCCCTTGTGTCATTTCTAACATTTCTTTATAGGTGGAATTCTCTGCAGTAGCTACCTCATTGTCCCTTGAGGGGGTTTCTCTAGTCTGATTTTTCATGCTTCCAGGATTTTTCTACTACTTCTTCCTCATGAGTGTTTTCTTTTTGTTTGTTTCCTTGTCCTGATGTTTCCTTTCACTTCCTCTTGTTTTTTAAGTTACTGTGCCTCTGACCTAAGGTGTTGAATTGTCGTTTTGGTAAAGGACTAAAAGGACAAGAAGAGTGAAGAGCAAGAAGGGATAAAAGACAAAAGAAAAAAAAGAGAGAGAGAGAGAGAGAAAAGAAAGGAAAGGGGGGTGAGTAAAAGTGAAGGTTGAGAAAAAGAAGAGTGGAACAGTAAGAGAGAGACAGGAGTAATTGTGGTGTACAGTAGGGTATTTTGACTAACACCCACAAATCCTAACCTCTAGGGGTGCTGGGTTGGGTGGGTCCCTTGATGTCTGCAGCTCTTTGCCAGCCAGAGCAGACACAGGACCCCACCTCCACCAAATAGAGAAGAAAAACAAAAGTACTATAAATCAAACCAAACCCAACAAACAAAAAACCTTAAGGGATAAAATTGGGTGAAAAAACAAATAACAGGTGCAGAAAAACTAGCAAAAAATGAAGCCCTTGTGATTAAAAAAGACAACAATGAAAAATTATATTTACATGAGAAAACAAAAGAAAAAGAAAGATCTAGGGGGAAAAGTTGAAAATAAATTTTTTTAAAGAAAAGAAAAAATATATATATATACACACATCTTGCTGTGTTTGCATGTGTAAACTACACATTTCACTGCAGATGAACATTCAGAAATATTTATTATTGACTTCTGAAAAAGATAAGACGAGAATTATTAAGATTCTAAATCCCTCCCTATGCATTAAGTGTTGTAAGAGAAAAAAAGGAATAATCACATTTGACAGTTTAACCAATGATTTCAATGTTAGTCCGATCTTGTTGAACACTAATGCAGAAGCCAGCTCTCTCAGAGGTTGGGGAGTTGGTTTCTAGGGGTTGCATATTTATATTGCTTTGAAATGTTGAACACGATTTTCATGGGAACCATATATTAATGTTTTATTAGCATTCTCTAAATGCTACCACTTTCCATCTGTGTTGATAAGCATTCAAGTGTGTCCACTAAAGACATTTTGCATTATCTTACCAAATGTGAGCCAATTTTAATTTAGCAGGCAATTATTTTGAGTGAATGAAAGTTAAATATGTGACTTTTACCTAATTTGCTCCAGTTAATATCAATTCCTAGCAAGTAAATGCTTTAGCAACTGTAACAACAAAGGGACTTATGACACCACAGGCCTTCCTACTGCACATGAGGGCATAGTGATGCTGAACTTAAACTGTCATCCTCTGGAGAGGACAGCTGAGACATCAATGAAACATTCTGTTCCATTCTTGTAAAATATGTCTTATTTTGTCATAGGACTTTCCAGAATGAAGGGAAAGCTGACAGCAGGATTGAAGCAATTCATGACTGTAAATGGAAGGAAATGATAAAAGATGCATTTCAAAATACCAGATCAGTGATTCATGTCAGTTACTTCCTTTAAGACATGGCCCACAATTCACTTTTTAAACAAACCTTTTCTTCTATCACCATCTGTGAGTAAGGTGACCTTAGAGTTTATTGTCTAACCGGAGCACCATTGAGAGTGAAATGGTGCTATAAATAATAGGGCTGAGACAAGGGAGGCATAAACTGATGGTCCCTGCTAAACTGGGATGGATGGCCATGCTGTCCATGAAGCACCATCTTCCCTTTCACCCTCCAACAGTATTTACTACACGTTTTACTTATTTGACGTTACGCGTATGTTATTTTGCACTGTTTACATTTTACGTGCATGTTCTGTGGCTTTGACTTGGTTTAAAATATCCTTTGAGAACAGAGAGCATGTCTTTTACTTGCATGTTTCTCCAGATCCTAACGCAAATCCTACACATAGCATGTGCTCACTAAATATGTTGGGAGGCAATGCTGGTATACAGTTAGTGCTTAATTAATGTTTGTCAAAGGAACCTGTGTTACTCAGTGTGCTCCAGAGAAAAAGACCTGAAATTGGCTTATGTCATCAGTTTCTAATCTTTTTGATACAAAAGACCAGTTTCATGGAAGACAAGTTTTCACGGACCTGGATGGCAGGATAGTTTCAAGTTGATTTGAGCCCATTATATCTCTACTTGAGACCATCAGGCATTAGATTCTCCTAAGGAGCCTGCAACCTAGGGTTCATGCTCTTGTAAGAATTGAATGCCTCCACTAATCTGACAGGAGGTGGACTGCAGGCAGTGATGCAAAAGAGTGATGGGGAGCAGCTGTAAATACAGATGAAGCTTCACTCACTGCTCTGCTGCTCACCTCCGGCTGTGCAGGTTCAAGGACCACATATTCCCTGAAGGCTTGTGTGGTTATGGAGGCTGAGAATTCCCAGATCTTCACCCTCCACACAGAAGATGCAAAAGAGTGGATGGGTGGCTCCAATCTGAAAGTCAGCATGTCTGAGATCCAAGAAAAGTCAACTTTCCAGTTAAAGTCCCAGCTCCTACAGGCAAGCAGAACAATTTCCCTCCTGCTTGAGGAAAGGTCAGCCTTTTTGTTGTATTCAGTCCTGTAACTACTTGGATGAGGGTTACCCACGTTAGGAAGGGCAATTTGCTTTACTCAGTCTGCTGATTCAAATGTTAATCTCTTCCAAAAACACCCTCACAGACACACCCAGAATGTTTGACCAAATAGCTACGCACCCTATGGCCCAGGCAAGTTGACACATAAAGTTAATCATGACAGAATCCACTGTATCAGATCTGTAATCCCAAGGACTACAGTTAATGTTATAATATCTTTGCCTGGATGGCTTGATTTTGGCTATGACGAGATGATTAAATATTCACTATTTCCACTGGATTTTCCCAAAGTACCTAGACTCATACCTGTTAAGTTTGTTATGATTACAATTTAGAAACTCTGAAGATACAAAGGTGAATAGAGGAGTTTCTGCCTTCAGAGACCTCAAAGTCTTATTTGAAAAAGAGATGATAAATACAAATGAAAGATGACACACAGTAGAGTCAACAAATCATGTAATGTCCGTAGTACAGACAGAAAATACAGTGATGCAAAGTATGAAAACTTTTAAGTCTGAAAACCTGTATGAACAACTTATGCCACATCTGAAAAACCTGCCTTTGAATCCAGTTCTATTAATTAATACTGTGTGATCTTGGACTTGAAGAACTTCATTTAGTCCACCATAAAATACATTTATATTAAAGTTAAAGAATATAAAAGGATGATTTAAAAGCCATAGAACTGAATAAAAAGAGGAAAAAATCTTATAGATTTTCAAATACATAATTGTATTTTTACTGGGGGGGAATGTAGGACTGGATAACTGATAACATTCAGGGATTGGTTACCATCACTCATATTTCCTTCTATACATCTCTGTTTTCAGAGTTGATAGCATTTGTTTTCAAATAATTATTCTTAATTAATTTCTAATTTAATTAATTAATCTCAATTAATTACATTTGAAATAGTTTAGGAATCAGAAACATCTATACTAAAATTGTAGCTCTCACTTATTTTTTATCTTGAGCAAATAATTTTGGGATAAAATACCTCCTTCATTGTAAAGACGATCAAAGAGACATAAAGGGTTTAGCAGAATGCCTGATTTCATAAAGATTAGCCATTTTTATTACACAAATAGGTTCCTAATTCAGAGAGAAAAAATATGGAAGCCTTTCATCCTTTCAGGATGTCCTTTTGTTTTATACCATCATCTTTTCCTCTTGTTTTCCTTTTCTTTTCTCTATCCCTTGCTTCTTACCACGACCACAGGAAAAGAGAGAGGAAGAACTCTAAGAAAGTTAAACCTTCACAATCTAAAACCACGCCCAATAAAAAAGAAAACACAGCAACATGTGGAGCAGAGTTACACTGGTAGACCAACAGAGAGGAGTGACAGAAAGAAAGGGCAGCTGAATGGAAGTCCTGTTTGTCATGGAGCTGAGGGTGACTCAGCCTTTAGCTGGGAGGTAAAAGCACCACCTGGCCCTTGTGATGTAAAAAGATCACAAGATGTCTTTACATTTGGTTCTTGGGATTAAGGGCAGAAAGCTTCTGTGAAAGTACTAAATGTGTTGAACTTTCCATGAATAATGGTTTGGAAAAGCCCCATTGTGTTCTGTTAGGTTTCAGATCATCATCTGTGCAGGCAAATGTAAGTAAATTCATTCTGTCATACCTTTTATATTTTCAGCCACTAGAATGTAATTAATTGGATTCAGGCAGGTGGAGAAATTATATGTATATTTGCATATTTGTTTAACCATCAAATACAGGGTTACTGAACAACGGGAACTTGGTATAGACAATTCAATTTTAGGTTCTTGATTTCTCCACTGGCTTTGTTGCAGGAAGACAAGGCCAATGGAGAGAAAGAGCACCCAAACACCACATTTATAAGAGGAAGGGCTTTATTCACTAGCTGGGAGCTTACCACACAGAAGAATTCCAAATGGTCACGCTTCCTGTCTGACTTGATCTTTCCCTGTTTATCGACAGTCAAAAAGTTCCACCCCACAGGTACCCTTCTCATTGGCCAGTTTGAATCAAGCAGGAGATGCTATTCCAGCCCCCACCTAACTACAGTATTTCACAGAACTTGGAAACTTCCAAGTTCCAGGAAGTTAAGTTTATAAATCCCTAAGGGCTGAGTCACCATGGAGAGGACCCTGCAAGTGTATCCTTGTGGTCTCCTTGAGAAGACCGGTTGTCCTAGACCTCACCCTTCTTGGGTATCCTCTCTCAGCTTAATGTAAAATTGTAACATTATTTTCCTGTATTTCTATGATTTTTCTTGCCGAAGTTCAGAATCTTATCTGTATAAGAAATTAATAATTTTCTAAGTCTCCTGCCACTTAATCTGTGGACAGTGACTCGATATCTAAAACAGTGGGCTGCTTTCTTCAGTCTGGAATTAACCAAAGGAACAATTACTAAGTTATACTTTTGTTTGCTGTTAAGTGCCCTTTGGAATTCTCACAGGATGGAGAACTTTCTTTAATAGTCAAACTGTACTAATTAGAGTAAACTCCTCCTACACATTTCAATGCCCAGGAAAGAGATCGGGCATGAGAAAGTAAACCAATCAATAGGATTTTCCATTTGCAGTTTAGCTAGAAAATCTTTTTGGTTTCTACCCTTTTCTGGAAATCTTTTATAATTAGTTCTGTTTCTAATTTAAAACTACACTCAAATCAACAATTTAAATTTGTTCATTTTCTTACTTTAAAAGTAGATTCAACATAAGCCTTTCTTTGTGGTAGGAAGTTCTTGTTATCTGAGAGCCATTATTTAAAATAGGAACTCATTGTGCAGTTAATGTAGGTATGGTAGAATATCAAGTTGACATTGCCTTGGCCCTGCAGATATTTTCTGGACATAACTTTTAAATGCACTCCTGCTATGCTTAGCTGTGAAACACATTTCTTCAAGATGTAGAGGGCAGAAAAAAAATTGTGATTTATCGAGAAGTGGCTGTTTCATCTTTATTTCCTTCACACTTTCAGCCACCCTGTCTTTCAAGCTCCTCTCACAGCACACCAGCAGTCATGGCGGAAATAGATTGCAGTTGCCTGATATATTCCAAGTAATAAACTTAGCATCAAGTCTTTATTCTTCATCTTCAAAGCACTTGGTAAACATTAAATAATTAATCCCCACAACACATTTGGGAAGTAGACATACATTATTATCACCATGACAAAACTGGAGGCTCCTTGAAATTAAATGAGTTGGCTGGAGCTACACGTCAAGTTATTGTCAGAGCTGGAATCCGTTGCTACTTCCCATTTTCATAGTAAGGACTTACCAGGTCCTCACAAGTCCACATTCGGCATCATTTTCACTGGATGAGCAGTGTGTTGCACATATTATTTGTGTATTTGAGGAAATACATTCGGACATGACAAATTCAGTTTTAGTAACCACTAATGCTATTGAATAGATTTCATCGTAGCTCGCTCTGATAGTGACCAAAGGATTTCACCTTTATACAGACTGTCCCGTGACAACTGCCCAGGAAGGAAATTATACTGCTGTTCAACAACCTAGTTAGTGGATTTGTGGTTCAAAATCATATATTTAAAGGGGGTATATCACATTTTCACCATAATAGGTAAAAGGGACTTTTGGCAAGAGCAATGGATATTCACTAAGGAAATCATAAGTAAAAGATTAAAATGAAATAAGCATCTCCACTAGCATTTTTTGAACAGAGTATGTGGCAAAGAATTAATCACAGTCTAAATCCCATAGGCTCAGGCAATATTCCTATTAATATTCACTTCTAAGTAGCTGCCATTGTATTTGCTAATAAAATCTCCAAATAAAGTGCAGGCCATTCTTGCTGAAATCCCTACACTCAGTATCTCCAGATTAACTGTTTTCTATAGTTCCCAAGTTAAGGAGCTCTACAAGACAGAGCCATGCCTTGACACTTATCACAGAATTAGAAGAATTTTGCCCTCATCCTGTCCAGCTGATAAACAGGCTTGGGTGAGCTGAACGCGTGTTGCTGGGCTGCTAATTGGCCGGTTAGATTCATTTGGTGTTGCTGTGCCTCTGAACAAATTAAGGTTAATTGGAATCAGGAATGAATCAGCCACCTCGGTGCTCAATCTGCGTAGTAGTTCTCCTCAACTCATTACTTTCCTCTTTTTCTGTCCCTTTTCATTCCTTGTGCAACCATAGCACAGTGCTCGTTAGCTCTCTCCTGCTCTCTATCTTGTTACAAAACTTTCAAAAAAAATTATTTAGGGAAAAGCGGCAAATCACAACACAGTAGGATCAACAGAATCAACACCTCTAAGCTATAGCTCTTGAGTATTATTTTCACACAGTTTTCCCCATATGTCTTTGTCTAATTTCTCAGGATTTTTCATTTTGTTATTTTGAGTCCTCTTTCAGCAGAATTTATGCCTGGGAAGGACTTCAGTATATCCAATTGATCTATCTCTCCATCTGAGATGGTATTAAACCCACTTTGTCCACAAAGTAACAGATCTCTGAGTAGGACAAGAGATTTTCCCAGATTTGTATACTTTGGGCATTAATATCTTCATCTTCTGCCTCTCAATTTTATGACTTTCAACTTTGCCCTTTTGCCTCCATGTTCTTAATAGATAACATTAATTGAACGTGCGCTGTGTTTTAAGTGGTAGTGAAGTACTTCACATCTCATTACATCAATTTAATTATCACAGCAGACTTTATTACTGTTTTATAGGGAGAAAACATCCCTCATTGAATGAAACTAGCTGCAAGGTCTCTACTACAAACTAAACATGTATTTAACAAAGAGAATTCTGTAAGCAAATTGTATCCACTTCTTGCCAGCTACCACTCTGAATTAAAATCTTGAAGAACAACTCTTGAAGAACAACTCTTTGGTCTATGAAAATGCTGTGCTTCCCATTCAGACCTCAGAAATGAGGAAGGGTAAATCGAGTGAGCATTACTATCCATCAGAATCAACTAAATTGGGATCTTTGCTATCCTAGATTTACAAAAAGAAAGTACAATTGTTACCAAACCGACAGGGGTTTCTGGTTTAGGTCTGAGTGCCATCACACAGAAAGCCAATTACTGAGACAATGAGGGCTGCCCAAAGGGGAGTAATTTATTACAGATGGCCTCACTCAGGAGAGAGGAGGGGAACTGCCTCAAATCTGTCTCCCTGACCAACTGAATGGAGAGGTTTTATAAGGAGCTCGGGAAAGTGGTTGTGGGTTTGGGGGCAGGTGGTGTTGGAAGCCACACGTGTAGGGGCCTAATTCTTCAGCAGCCACAGGTTGGTGGTGGATGGTGAATCTAGGTGGTGTCATCCTGGGAAGAGTCTGCCGTTTCTGGGAGACAACTCAAAAGGTAAAAAGGTTAGTTGAACTGAAATATTATAATGTTCTGGTTAGCGAGTCTACTGGCCTGGGGAGCGGAGCCATGAGAAAGCTACAGGAAAACATATCAATGCAGGGACTGTCATTTGTGTTTGTTCATAGAGCTGATTACAAAATCAGAAAGTAAAAAGTGTATAAATATAGCTTTATGAAATTCAGAAGTGAAAGTCCCCCACGGCATGGAGGTGACTTTCATTCAGTTGGTCTTCTTGGCAGAGAAGAGGCACCTACATACGACAATGAACCCCATTCTGACCCCCATGCTCCGTGTATGTTCAGGACTCGTCCCTTCAGGCGCTGTAACAGTCTGTGCTTGCTCTCCTACCGACGCCTCTCGACTTCCTTCATTAGTTCCTCTCCCTACAATCCTCATTTCAAACTTCCCAGCCCTCTTTTCTTTGTAAAGGTATTAAGTTAGCAGAAATGTGGAGACTCGGCCTATGTATTTTCTGCTGCTAATCATTGACTTCCCTTTTCACCATGCCCTGCTGTATTAATGAGAAGAATTTGAAGTAACAGAATGATGTTTGTTACAGAAAGCTCCAATACTGGGAGTTTCCTATGGAATTATTTCTGATGTTTTTCCAGAAGGACAGGGTGTATATAATACCAAGCACGTTTATTTGCTTATTCATTCTTGAATATGTTCTATCATTTTTGTGGCCAAACAATTCAACTGCTTTGCAGCTACTGAAAAACTTTTAAGCTAAAATTATTAATTATTAGGGGAAATAAAGGATGCTCAATTGAGTGATGCAAAACGTAAAATCTGTAAAGCTTCTGACCATTTTTAAGGCATGAATCTCAATTCTCCCAGTGTACAAAACTCAACTGGGACTCTTATAAAAGTTGCCAACATTTCTGAACTTCCTATCCAAAGTTTTCATCACTCTGATGTATCCCTGACAGTATGAACTTTTGGGGTGCATTTGATAGATTTTTATTTACAGACAACACATTTTATACTTTTATTTTTAATATTAATAAGCAATGTATTAAAATAATGAGTTCAGAAATCCAGAATCCTTTTAAGAAAATAGGAGTATAATTCATATACAAGAAATTGTACATATTTTAATGGTATATTTGCTAAGTTTTGGCCTCTGTATACACCCATGAAACTATCACACAATCAAGACCAAGATCTATCATCCCTACAATTTCCCTCATTTTACCATTGTGACTTCTCTTTTTCTGGTCTCTGTACCTCTCCTTCCATCCTTAGGCAATAACTGATTTGGTTTTTGTCACCAGACATTAGTTGCATTTCAAGAATTGTCTATAAATGGAATCATATGGTGTGCACTCTTATTCTCTTATCTTTGAGAAAGATACCTGCCTTCTTTCATACGTGATAATTGAGCTTTATTCGTGTATGGATGTTCTTTTCATTCAGTGGTTTGTTCTTTTTTATTGCTGACTGGTTTTCCATGTGTGAATATACCACCATGGTTTATGCATTTGCCTGTTGGATTTTGAGTTGTTTCCAGATTTTGGCCATTACAAATAAAGCTGATGTAAACATGGGTGTACATTCTTTGCCCTAAATACCCAAAAGTGTCACTGCAGGGTTATGTGGCAAGAAAATATTTTTTAAAGAAACTGACAAATGTCTTCCCAAGTGGTTCCATCATTCCCACTCCCAGTAGCAGTTCATGACAGTTCCAGTTGCTTCTCCTACTCACCAGCGCTCAGTATGTGTTTCGTCCCACTGAACTCAAGGCTGGATCAGCCCCAAGGGCAGCTGAGATGGCGTCAGCTGGGATTCCACAGGCAGAGCCCTGAATGCCTTGCAGAGCGCTGCAGAGCATCCTAGTGATGGGTAGTAAGAGCGCTGCTCTACCTGGGTCACGTTTGCAGTGAGGGTCAGGACATGGCGTTTATGTAAGAAATTTGGTTCAGGTCAGGTGCCAGTTTGTGTGTTGAGTAACAACCTAAATACCTTTATCAGTCCCTGGGAACGTTCAAAACCCAGGTTTGGATTCAAGCCTGTTGGGACAGCCAGCAGGTTCTTGAATCACAGAGAGGTTAAGGCTGTTTAATTTTTCCCTCTGTGAAGCAGAGGGAACTGGGCACCGTACAGGCTGGTCCGTATATTTAATTTTAGACTAGTTCTAATTCTAGTCAGCGTACCAGCGTTTACTCAAGTTTCACTTTGCATTTCCTTGTGACTAAGGGATTTTGTGGATCTTTTCATATACTTATTTGCTATGGGAGGTAGAGTTGTTTTGCTTTGTTTTGTTTCAAACTTGTATTTTCTTCCTTGTCCTTCATATAACTCACTGTGCTTCCTGAGGCAGGGGAAAAAAAAGGTGTAGAGGTGGAAATGAACTTCTGTATCTTTAGCCCAGCACAAAGCAAAAAATTAGCAGCTGATATCAAATGAGTACCCAAAGATATTCTGTAACTGTGTTTTTTATGGAATCAGAGATTTTAGAAGCTATTCACTTTATTAATATTTATAATGTTGCCAACATTTGTAAATAATTTCTTGGGCATCTATTGCAAAGTCTACTCCTGGTAGGGAATTACAGTACATCAACAATACTTAATGAATCCATTCTTTGTGTCTCTGCGTGTGTTCTTTATACTTGAAAGTAATGAATATTTTAAACTTCTTCACCCAAGAAACAAGCTTTTTAAATATATATTTCATGCAAAGTATTAACTCTGCCCCCCCAAAGCCCAACCTCCCAACAAACAAAAAACTATCTGGGAATACTGCTATACTAACATATTAACCAGAGTATAATCATTCATAGAAAAACAGTAATTAAGCAATGAATTAAATTAAATAACAAAGTTCAAACTATCATAAACTCATAGACCACAATGATTTTACAAAACAAGCAATTCCAGAAAACTTATAAACAATAAAAAAAGAATAAATATTTCAATATTATTCTACTTGAGCTGGATATACCTGATACTGAAATTGGAGAAAATATATTGTTATAAAGGGAAATTACAAACATGTTTCACTTATAGATGAAGATGCAATATCCTAAACAACATATTGACAAGTTGAATTAAAAATTAATATTTAAGTAATGTATTTTGGTCAAAATTGAATCCAATTTATATGAAAGTTCGTCACTATTTTCTTTTCTTTTTTTTTGGTTTTCTTTCCCTCACCCCCTCCCTCCTTCTCTGTCTGCTCTCCACTTCCCCCATGCCCCACTGTGTCATTGATTGTCATTAATTGTCCTCAAATCAAAGTTGAACACATAGGATTCATGCTTCTCCATTCACATGATGTTTCACTAAGAATAATATGTTCCACCTCCATCCAAGTTACTACAAACACTGCAAATTCTCCATTATTTTTGATGGCTGAGTAATATTCCATTGTATACATATACCATAGCTTACCAATCCACTCCTGGGTTGAAGGACGTTTAGGCTGTTTCCACACTTTAGCAATTGTAAATTGGGCAGCGATAAACAGCCTCGTACAAATGTCCTTAAAATAAATGTTTTTTTTTTCTTCGGGATAGATGTCCAGAAATGGGATTGCAGGATCAAAGAGGAGGTCTAGGTTGAGTTCTTTGAGCTTTCTCCATACTTCCTTCCAAAAAGGTTGCATTAGTTTGCAGTCCCA
>CAUYRH010149946.1:0-32722 GCA_963574655.1 Perodicticus potto | reverse complement strand
TTTAGTGCAATCATGGGTTAAATTGTGGTGGTTTCATATACTGTCTTAAAAATTTTCTTAAAAGTTTTTAACTTAGCCTTCTTGGATTTTTCTTTTTTATTGTATTAATTTTTTGTTCTGCTGGGGTGGGGAGGGGAGGGGGGAGGACGGGTGGAGGGAGGGTAATTGGTGGGGCCACACCTGCGACACATCTTAGAAGGGTACAGGCGAAACTTACTAAATGTTAAGATGTTTAAATTATGTTAAACAATTTAGATCGATCAAGTTAAGTACTGGCCTTCATCATAACTTAAAAGTGAAGATGGCGATGCATTTTCTAAGTGCTCAGTAAGTGCTTGCCATGGGTGAATATATTTATACACACACACCCCAGATATGTACCCGACAGTAGAAATCTCCCATCCCAGCCAGTGCCTGGTCAGGCCAGTGCTACTCTCATGGGTCAGGCTGTGGTGCTGACCACTTCCTGGAACTGCATCACTTGTCTCATATATTATTATGGTCTTCAGTAAACATTTGCCCTAAGTTCCCAGTAGCAATCAGAGATGCTCATCTACATGTGTTCTGTGAACGGGCGTATCTTTCTTCTCAAAAGCTGCTTGACTCCGTGTGCTGCATGGAAACACAGATATCTTCTGCTTGGTGAGAGAATCTCTCCTTAGAAATTCAAGTCAGCATGTTGTTTTGCTCTGGCCCTGAACTGTGAGATAGACTAAAGAAGCACAGATCTCTGGTAGCTGCAGCTGTCCGGGACTTGGGGGCCCACGCCTCTCCCATGTCTTGTTCTGTGTGTCACAGATACAGCTTCTGTGGACATAATGTAAGTGGAAAGGAGCTTTTGGTTTTATTCCTTTGTGGATCCCATTGGCCCAGTGTGACAGCATCCTTCAGTGCTAAAAGGCTAACAGGTTACAAGTTGGTGTGTGACACTGAGAATTGCTGCCCACGTCATATGCACATTTTTGGAAAGTCAGTGTAGCTTCAGGGCTGCCATTCAATCAAAAAGATGGGTAGGCAGTGGCTGTCAGCTAGTGGTGGTTAACAAGGCCTGCACACTAATGTCATCTCTGTAAAAATTTTAAAAATGCAAGAAGGCTGGGCATGGTGGCTCATACCTGTAATCCTAGCACTCTAGGAGGCAGGGCGAGTAGACTGCCTGAGCTCACAGGTTCGAGAACAGCCTTAACTAGAGCGAGACCTTGTCTCTAAAAATAGCCGGGCATTGTGGCAGGTGCCTGTCATCCCAGTTACTTGGTAGGCTGAGGCACAAGAATTGCTTAAGCCCCACAGTTTGAGGTTGCTGTGAGCTTTGATGCCACAGCACTGTACCAAGAGTGACAAAGTGAGAGTCTGTCTCAAAAAAAAAAAGAATTAAAAAAGCAAGAAAGAAAATAGCTATTTACTTAGTGCCCAGAGATTTGGAAGTTGAGCTCTGGACATCTGAATTTAAAAAAAAATCTATAGGTGATTATGACAGGAACTCCCAGTTGAATTGCTAGAATATTTACCTTGGTGACCAGAAAATTGTCTCTTTTTTCCTAGTATGATTTAAATCTTTGCCCCCTCCAAAACTAGTGTTGAAATTTAATTGCCATTGTTGTAACACTATTAAGAACTGGGACCTTTGAGAGATGATCCTTGCGGGTGGGATTGATGCTTTTATAAAAAGGTGTTTGGGGGCGGTGCCTGTGGCTCAGAGGAGTAGGGTGCCTGCCCCATATGCCAGAGGTGGTGGGTTCAAGCCCAGCCCCGGCTAAAAATTGCAAAAAAAAAAAAATATCTTTGTTGCCCTTTCCCATCTCTCTCTTGCCCTTTCTGGTCTATTTGCAATGGGATGACAAAGCAAGAAGGCCCTCAACAGGTAGCAGTACCTTGATGTTGAACTTCCCAGCCTCCAGAACCCTGAGCCAGTAAGTTTCTGCTCATTATAAGTTACCCAGTCTCAGCTTTTCTGTTACCATGTTTAACAGCACAGAACCAAATAAGACATCTCCATAGTAATTATAATAGGCTACTACTGTTGCCTGTTACCTTGTAGGATCCTTAGAAGCTCGAGTGTCATTTGATCAAGTTGTGGAAAGCATTTTGTGTTGCAAAAGCAGAAAATCAGGAGGCACTCAGTCAATTGCTCTTTCAGGGAAGATGGGAAACATTGAAATAAATGGCTAATGACAACAATAGCAGCATCTGAAACATGATGTTTTAAAACTCAGGCTTTCTCTGGAGAACATGTGTTTGTCATGTCAGTTTGATGTTGAGGAAATGAACAGTGGAGCTGAAGTGGGGAGGAACTGTCATACAGCACAACTTTTTTCACTGGGGCACAACAGTCGGTGCTGTTTGCTAGCAGGGCTCATAAGATCCACCAGGAACCTCCTTTAATTATGAATGACATTAGTAATTAACAGGATATAGACTAATTCTGCAGTGACTGAAATTTCATTTGAGTTTCCTTTCCTTTTTACTGACTCCCTTCTGCCTTATTAAAGGAGTTTCTATGCCTTCAACTATCCAGACATGAAATTCAAATCTTAAAAAGCATATTGTAAAAAGCCAAGATTTTCCTTGGGGTATTAATCTGTCTAGTTAAGGAAGATTTTTATATTATTATTTGTTTCTTTCCTAAAATAGTAAGCAATTAGACATAAAATGAAAAAAAAAATCCCTACATGAGTGCGTTCTGGCCAGAACGTGTTGCCTGCTACCATAGAAACATCTCTCTGATCTCAGCAATAATGACAAAGCATAGTTCTGACAGAGCAGGTTCCTCTGCTGCATGCCTGTGGTTTAATCTTTTCTTCTTTTTCCCCCACAAGGCACCCCTGTCTAGCATTGTCAACCGTGTCAATTTTCCTGGAATGTCTCACAACATCTGTAAAATACTGATTAAAATAGACACTATGGAACTATAAAAGAAATGTGCTGTCTTTCTGTTATCCTATTCTTGGAATTGCATCTGCAGTTTTATTTAAACTGAATGTGGCATTCAAATCTCCTGCAGTTATTCTTGCTGGATGAAGATGAGTATCTTGGTCATGCCGGTGTGGCGGGATGAGCCCTGTTCTGTCACGGAAGAGCCATCCTTCTGGAGTAGAGAAAGCAAATGGAATGATTGTAGCATCTCTCAGAGGAAAAGGAAACTTCATGGCAGAAATATAGCCAGAGAGGCCACTATGAAAAACGCTTGAGGGTGAACAGAACCACAAGAGGAACCTCCTGGAAGCCTCAGAACCCTCTTGTCTCCTTTTTATGGGCAGAAATTAGGATGTCGGGCAACCACTTAGTCAAGGCGCATTTATTATCTCTTTTCACTGTGCATCTTTCCTGCCTCACCCATTTCTCACAGCATCAGCTCTAAGCCCCTTTTGACCTTTTAGGAAGTCATTAAATAAGATTCTTATCCTGCCTCCCAAGTTTTCACCAAGTGAGAAATATGACACAAAAAAAATAGGTGAAAGGAGAGATGGCAGCTTGGTCACAGTTAAGACTGGGGAAGGGATTAGATGTTTGGCCACAGGCTCCCTGGTGCTTCTCCCCCCCGAGGACCCACTGCTATGAGCGGCTGCTCACACAGGCAGAGCCTGACCAACAAAGGTAACTGGTTGTCAGCGGACTCATACACAGGAGAGACCAGAGATCTCAGGGCAAAGAAAACATAGTTTCTTCTCCCAGATGTTGGTGCTGGTGGCTCACAGGTGGGATGGCAGGAGAGAGGAGAAACTGGGAGTGTTATACACACACTTTAGCTCCCTGAGAAATAGAGTGTATATTTCATCTCTTCTTCAGGAGTACAGAGAGTGGGGATTGCCTGTCACCTCGAAACCTATCTGCCATGTCTTCACAGCCCTCTGCTGTGAACCCTGGATCTGCCCTGCTGCTCCCACTCAGGGCCCACTGCTTGGGCCAGACACCCCGCCTCCGGGTGCTCCCTTCTCCTTAGCACACCTGCTGTGTTGGCCTTGAGGAGGTGCCTTCTCCTGGGAACACCCTCCCAGCAGTCTCCCCTTCTCCCTCGTCCCTAGCAATCTGTGGTGGGAGAGATCTCATGGTTTTCCTTGTTTCTGTAAATACCATTAGTATTTATTGTGTGCTGTACACAGAGTAGCATCACGTTGGTCTCTAGTTCCCAAATCTCTGTACAATTTACCATCTTATTGTAATCACTTGTTTATTCCTTTATTTCATGGTTTTCACTTACTGTTACATTAGTGGATGCCTTGCCTCAAAACATCGAAGTTGTTATAGACAGGATCAGTTTTCTTTGACATGTCTTTTGTACCCTCTCTTAGGGCTAATCTAATGTGTTATGCTGATTAGATAGTAAGTCTGTCTTAGCCTGGGTTCCCTAGAAAACAGAGCCAGAGGCAAAAGTCACATGAAGAGGCTTTATGAGGAGGTGCAATTGCAGGACCATAATAGTGAGGGAGCCGGGGACACAGGACAAATGCAGGATGGTGTATCACCAAGCTGTCCACAGCTTCTCCAGAAAACACAGCTAGTTGCTCTGTGACATGCATGGTCTTGCAGACAGGTCTTCAGAACCACTGCCCTTGCACCAGTTTTTCACAAGAAGGAAAGGCAAAAAGTTGATCTTGCAGATCCTCTTGTCTCTGATTGACCAAGGTTACTTCATTGTGTCTCAGGTCCCTGTGTCCAGATTGTGTTAGCAGGCCCCTCTGGTCAGCTGCCAGGGAAGCCAGATCCTATACCTGCAGCAAAGTGCTCTTTTGGATCAAACCCAGAGTCTCCTAGGTGCCAGTTACATGGGATTGGAGTGCAGAGCTGAGGTAGCTCCCGCCACTGTGAACATGAAAGAGAGTGAGCCCAACCCATCAGCCACAGGGAGGTGAGCAGCCAAAGGAGAAGTGAAGAGAGGGCAGATGAATCTGGAAGAGCACATAACTTAGATACAGTATGGCACCAAAGACACGGATATTGGCTAGATAACTAAACATAACAAATGTTTAATACATCTGTATTGACTTCTGGTTAATTGCCTCCCGTATTCTACCTCACTGGCATTAGTGGCAGATGCCACGGGGGATTTAAAAGCCGATTCAGACTGATACGGAAGTGTTGAGGAATCAGAGTAAAGGAAGAATAAAAGTGCCTGAGGTAGATGTTATTAATCAAGGAAGTCTTCTCTCTCCAAAAGAGGTGAGTTTTGAGATTTTTAAAAGCCTATAATGGTAAGGATTTATAAAGAGAAAGACGTTGTATGGAATGGGAGAAAATACTGACAAACCTTACATCTCAAAAAGGATCATTATCCAAAATATATAAAGAACCCAACTCAATAACAAGAAAACTATTAATTTGAATAAAATATGTCCAAAGGACCTGAATAGATGTTTCTCAAAAGAAGATGTACAAATGGCCAATGAGTATATGAAAAAATGTGTAACATACGGATCATCAGGAAAATGCAAATAAAAACCGTGATGAGATGGCACCTCATACCTGTTAGAATGGCTAATGTAAAAAGGATTTTAAGTGTTGGAGAAGATATGGACAAAAGGGACCTTGGTACACTGTTGGTGGGAATGTGCATAGTACAGCTATTATGGAAAATAGTATTGTGGCTCCTCAAAAAATTAAAAATAGAACTACCATATGATCCAGCAATCCCACAACTGGGTATATATTCAAAGGAAATGAAATCAGTATGTTGAGATATCTGAACTCCCATGTTTATTACAACATGATTTATAATAGTGAAGATTTCAAATCCACCTAAGTATCCATGAATGAATGAATGCGTAAAGACAATGCTATATGTATATTGAATGAAATACGATTTGGCTTTACAAAAAAAGGGAATAATGTCGTTTACAGCAACATGGATGAATGTGGAGGACATTATGCTAATTGATATCAGGCACAGAAAGAGAAATATCACATGATCTCATTTGTATGTGGAATCTTAAAGAAGTTGAATTCATAGACATGGAGAGCAAAATGGTGGCTACCAGGGGCTGGGATGGCGGTGGTGGTGGTGGAGTGTTTGGGGAGATGTTGGGCAAAGGACACAAAATTTAAGTTAGATAGGAGGAATAAATTAAAAATATCTACTATATAACATGGTGATTATAGTTGATAAAAATATATTGTATTTTTGAAAAATGCTTAAAAAGTAGACTTTAGCTGGTTCTTACCACAAAACGAAAAACTAAATATGAGATAATACACACGTTAATTAGCTTGATTTAGCCATGCCACAATATATATATTTCAAAACATTATTTTTGTCAGTTAAAAAATAAAATAAAACATTAAAATATTTAAAAACAAAATAAATGATTAGGAGAGGAGGGAAGAGGAAGGTGTTATGTGCAAAGTCTCATGAAATCTTAGAATCTGAGCAAAATGCCAGGTCTTTAAGTAGATTTTAGACATCTGCTGTGATAATTTAGCCTCATCATTTTTTGTAAAATCTAAGAACAATCTAGAAAAGTGCTATTGATACTTTAGCTTGTACTCTAAATGCTGGCAAAACCCAAAGGTGTTTTATTGCCTTTGAGATTTGAAAAATTAAAATTGATGTATATAGTGTTGGCAAGGAGGTAGAGGAACAATTTTCTCATAAATTCTTATGAGTGTTTAGATTATCATAACCATTTTGAAGGTCAATTTGATATTTATTAATCAAAATTTAAAGTGTAAATATTGAATCGGAAATTCCTTTTGGGGGCATGTATATATACATAAATATATTTACAAGATTGTTCATTGCAATTTTGTTTCTAATGAGGAAAATGAGTTCAGCTTACATACCCATCAACAATGGAATGTCAACAATGGAATGGATAAGAAACTAAGATACAACCATGCTGTGAGGCTGTTAAAAGATGTAGGCCCACATGTAATGATATGGAACAATCTCAACATACCAAGTCATGTTGAAAAAGCAAGTTGTAAAATGGCATATGGTATCAGCTCAGTTATATAAGAAACAACTCAGAGCAAACTTAAAAAGAAAAAATCCCAACCAAAGGAAGGGGCATGAAGGAAGTTTTCCACTTTTATTCTGTTTGCTTCTGCAGGTATTCATTTGTCTAAATTTAAAGGGACAAAACCCTCAAGAGTATCATCCTTTAAATAATAACAAAAAGTCCTCTCCCAGAAGGGGTTAGAAGAAATTTTTATGTTAGTGTTCCAGTAAATGATAAAAAAAAATATTTGGGAAGGAAGTCACATGTAGTTCTGTACCAATGACATTTCACAGTATATTACATTTAAGATGAGGAATTATTATGTACTGAAGAGAAAAAACTGATTTTAAAAGATCTTTTATAGGCTAAGATAGTGGAAAGTTGAAAAAAGTATTAAAAAATAAAATATTTCATTGTGGAAAGAAAGTTTTTAAAAAATAAAATAATACTGAAAATGGAATAAAATTTTGTGCTCACTTGATTGTATGTGCAGATTAACAAGTGTTATATGGATGCTTTGAAAGATTTATATATTTTGTCCCAAAGATGACACTGCACACAAGACATTTTTCTTTGCTTACTTTACCTTAAATCTTGGCCCTAAATAGAACTGGGATAGAACAAAATTAATTTCAAGGATTTGAACCAGCCAGCGGCCCGCTTTATCCCTTGTCCTTGGGTAGGGTTTGGTCACGAAGCCCATCCGTGCACTACTGTTATGCCAGGGGACTCAGCCCCTTGTGAGGGGGTTCCTTCCTGGACAGTCTGCTTCTTGCAAAGTTCTTGGCACTATATTGGAGTAAAATCTACCTCTGGGCAGGTTTACCTCTAGCATACATTAGAATGAGCTTTAAAAATTGATCAAAGCGCAGTCCCCACCCCAGACCAGTTAAGTCCCTGGGAGTGGAACCCCAGCAGCAGACTTTCTAAAAGGCCCCAGGGAGTTTCATGCCAACCACTCTACTCCTGGAAACACATCACATTTTAAACAGCACTCTCGCATTTCACCTTCATTTTGTCTTAAAGAAAATTATCCCTTGGTCTTTACGTGCATTGGCTCAGACTGTTTTAAAGGTCTGTGTCATGAGTATCAATCACTATCATAAGACTTTTCTTAGTAAGTCTTGGTGAGATATGGTCGTAGTGATTAGAATTGTATTACAAGGAAACAGCCCAAAATTTAACCACAGTCTATGCTTCTATTTTCTATCTCTGCTTTAATGAAGTTCATTCACTTAAATATGCAAGGTCTGCTCAGTCGCATCAGCTGGACTAAAATGCAACCTGAGAATGTGGATTTGAGAGTCTCCCCGAGTCAGGAACTATGTGCTAAGCAGACTTTTTTGCATCTGTCCCTAATTTGTAATGCCTCAGAGTTCTTCTTTTTCTAATGACTTAAAAACAAACCCTAGACCAGTGGTTCTCAACCTTCCTAATGCCACGACCCTTTAATATAGTTTCTACAGGTCACAACCCACAGGTTGAGAACCACTGCCCTAGACAGTGGCAGAAATAAGCCAAAGGTGAAAGACATTAGGGGCCCGATTTAGTGGGAAATCAATCATTCAAATATAACCTTTTAAAAACAAACATATATAGCTGGGTGTTGTGGTGGGTGCCTATAGTCCCGGCTACTTGGGAGGCTGAGGCAAAAGGATCACTTGAGCCCAAGAGTTTGAGGTTGCTGTGAGCTATGATAGCACTGTACTCTACACAGGGTGACAGAGTGAGACTGTCTCAAAAAGAAGAGAAAGAAAATATATAATATGCAAAATATAATTTTTGTCTAGAGCAGTGGTTCTCAACTTTTCTAATGCCGTGACCCTTTTAATATAGTTCCTTATGTTGTGGTGACCTCCAACCATAAAATTATTTTCATTGCTACTTCATAACTGTAATTTTGCTACTGTTATGAATCATAATGTAAGTAGCAGATATGCAGGAGACCCCCAAAGGGGTCGCGACCCACAGGTTGAGAACCACTGGTCTAGAGTTTGGTAGTGAAAACTGGAAATTATAATATAGTGTTAAACTCTAGAAATTCTCCAAAAGTCTATGCATATTATTTTTATCTAGAAAGTTAAGGTAAACATAGCCTTGTGTTCACAGCTTCTATAGGGTGTGAGGTTTTGTGTTTCTTTGATTTTTATGCCTGGGGAAATGTTGTTAAAGTTGAACTTCCCACGACTGAAATGAGGGTCCGTCACAGGTCATTCATAAGGTATTGTACAAACTAACTACTGGAAAGATGTGTGTAGGGAGACAAGGCATTGTGTCTCCCCCACCAAAAAAAAAATTCAGTTTCCTGGCTGGGCAATGGGATGAAGATGAGATGACCTGTCCTCAGGCCTGGTGCCCGGAGACTCCGATAACCTGAGACAGGGCATCAGGGCTGAAAATGGACCTGACGAGTGTCCCAGGCAGCCATCGAAAGGGGCTCTGTAGAGAGGCCAGCAGAGGATGTCAGACTAGATGGGGAAGTTTGGGGAGAAAGTGTCAGAGGAAGCCCAGACTTTAGTAGGAGTGTCTCCGGCTGTTTGTAGGAGGGAGCCATGCAAGTCCTTGAGCTGGTTATTCAAATTGGCAGTTGTCCTTACTTTGTTTTATATATGGGATATAAAATATTTCGTGCATTTCTCTTAAAAAAAATAGTTCAATGTTGCTTTGTTGTAGCTAAAGCCGTGATAATGGGCAGCAGTCTGGAAATCAGCCCTCTTTGCGTTTACATTTGTCTTTAATAGTCCAACACATGGATCCGAACCTCAGATTCCTTCCTGGCCTCCATCCTCTGACCAAAGCAGGGGTGGGTCTCGTTCCACTGGGGCTGTCTAAGGCTTCTCAGCCACCTTCTCATTCTAGGCAGGTATTTCTAGTCTTGTTTCACCCCAAGCAGCTCTCTGAAGATGCTACACCTCTTGTTTTTCACCCCCAGAGTGCTCCATTGATCTAACTTCATTTTGCAGTGCCTTATGGAGGTGGGAGGTGACAAGGAATTGAGAAGGACCATGTCTGTACAGCCACAGTTCTGCCCCTACCCTCCACAAGGCCCTCCCAGAGAACTCAAGGAGAGGCTTCTTTCTGAATGAGGGTCGGCTCTTTTTCTTCTAATCCCTTTCAAATAGCACTCAGCTTGGTAAGGAATGAAACTCAATGCTCCCTGGCCCCTTTCCAGCTGGGTGCAGTTCCAAACTGCATTCAAAGAAGCACTAATTATGTTCAAATTCCTTATTACTAACAGAGTAAAGACATATGTGAGCTAATATTAAATATTAATTTTCTCTAGTAAGAGATCTCAGCAATTTTATTATGGATCTGAAGATGTCTTGGTTTCTGTGTATGAAGATGCGAGCATACGGCCTCACATGTCAAGGAGGGGATGATGGTGCCCTTTGGCAGGAAACTTCCAATTTTCTGGGACAGCTTTTCTCACATTCATGCTAAAAATCTGGGCCCAGCTCAATGGCTTGGCAAACAGAGTAAAACCTCCCGGGTTTGAATGGCACTCACAGAGAATCCATGATCTCCCATTAGGGCCACAACAGGTTCATTTTTGTATTTTCCATTTTTAGTTTTTCCTAGATAAATCAATATATAACTAATAAATTGAATCTAGTATAAATCCATGGAAGAGAATGTTGGGCTTTTAAAAAGGATCAATTGCATGCACACACATGATCTATGTATCGCCTGGCATAGAAACTAGTACCTACTAGGATCTTAAAGTTTGGTTAATTAATTACAAATCATTAAAGCAAGCTTCTGAATTTCTTTTCTGGGTAGCAGTTTCCAAAAAAGCATTCTTGTTGTCATTTATACTTGAAAATGACAAAATCACTTCTTTAAAAATATTCTTATATATATTTCATATCATTCACATCAATTTGTCAATTTAAATTTGAAGTCATTGTATTTGATGTCAATGGTCTTGGCTTCATATTAAAACTTCCTGGATAGCCCCACTCAAGACCAATTAAATCAGAATCTCAGTTATGAGTTTTGGGTTTCTGGGGTTTTAATTTTTTAATAGCTGTATTGGGATAAAATAAACATGCAGCAAACTGTACATATTTAAAATGGACAATTTGATAAGTTTTAACCTATGTATGCACCTGTGAAACCATCACCACAATCAAGATAGTAAACATACCATCTGTGCTTTTAAAAACCTGCTCATGTGTAGGCTGAAGGTGGTGACTCATGTCTGTAATTCTAGCACTCTGGGAGGCTGAGGTGGGAGGACTGCTTAAGCTCAGGAGTTTAATTCCTGCCTGAGCAAGAGCCCTATCTTTACAAAAAATAAAACAACCAAACAGGTGTTGTGGCAGGTGCCTGTGGTCCCAGCTACTCGGGAGGCTGAGATGGGAAGATTGCTTGAGCCCAGGAGTTTGAGGTTGCTGTGAGCTGGGCTGAAGCCATAGCACTTTAGCCTGGGCAACAGAGTGAGACTCTGTCTCAACCCCTCTAACCCTGCCAAACAACAACAAAAACCAAACCTGCTTGGGTGATTCCTAAGCTCAGCACAGTTGAAAACTACCACAATAAAGCCTCAAAGTCAACTGGTTAAACATGTAGCTTGTAGCTGTTCTTCCCACCCAATCAAGCAGACTCCTTATCCAATGGGCCACAAATCCAGATAAGTGAACTAGAACTTTACAGTTGAATAATGCTCCATGTGTCAATTGCGTGACAATCTTCCTGGCTATTTATAGCTAGTGCTAGTAAAATAGTGCATCTTTAGAAAATAAAACAAATAAAAAATGTTAGCCAGTTGGATTGTCAATGCCCAATATTAGGATACTGATTAAATGGATATGGTTACTTTATGTAGTGGGATATTATATAGACACTAACACTGATTCTATAGAATATTTATTGAGTTAGGCAGCACCTCTGGCTCAGTGAGTAGGGCGTCAGCCCCATATACCAAGGGTGGCAGGTTCGAACCCGGCCCCGGCCAAACTGCAACAACAACAACAAAATAGCCAGGAATTATGGCAGGTGCCTATAGTCCCAGCTACTCAGGAGGCTGAGAGAAGAGAATTGGCTAAGCCCAAGAGCTGGAGGTTGCTGTGAGCTGTGACACCACAGCACTCTACCGAGGGTGGCAAAGTGTTCTTTTAAAACAAAAGAAAGAATACTTATTGCATTTGAGAAATGTTCATTATGTAGTGTTAAGTGAGAAACTGCAGGTTGCTAAATCAGTGCTGAATGGTACCACTTCTAGTTTGGAAAAAAGTGTGTACAGACACAAGAAAACTACAGGGTCACCATAAAGTTCGTGGCAATTGCACACGAACTTTATGGTGACCCTGTTGCACACGAATTTTATTGCCACCCCATATACATCAAAACATTAACAATTATTGTTTCTAGTGGTGGAATGAAATATTTTAATTTGTATAGTATTTTTATGTACTTTTCATATTTTGAAAAATGAAAATACTTTTTTAACAGAATAAGTGTTATTAAAAATCATCTGCAAAAATTTCCCCAAGGAAAAATAAAACCCTGTCTGAAAGAATCTAGTCGAAATGATGGAACAATGTAAAAGTCATCAGCATTCTAGCCCTGAACTAGTATGCATTACCCAGTAGGCACTCACTAAATGTTTCTTAAACAGTTTGAATAAATGACTAGAGCTAAGCAAAATAAACAAACCCCTGCTCAAGTTGGAACTAGTTCAGTTGCTTTTCAGAGTCATCAAAGCAAATTTGTTGTGTCTATTCTATTAAAGTCGAGTTTGGGGTTGCGAGGCATTTGTATTACTGTCGAAGAGTGTTGGCATCTCATTTCATTTTGACTGACTCCAACTGTTTTTTAGTAACAAGACTGGGCAATATGCAAATGAGCAGGTTCTGCATATGGGCTGTTGTATTAGTTCTTGCCCATTTCAGAAAAGCTTCAATCTGAGGAGTGTTCTTTCTCTAACATGGGAGAAAACAAGCGTGAAATGTGCCCATGCATCCCTTATCAGATTGAAGTAATTTATGTTTTTCTGATGCGCTTGGCTGACATACGGAAGGGCTCCCCACATCCCTGTGTGTGTCCCTTATTCTCAGCCGCCTGCAATGGGCCTTGGCTGTGTTCACTACTTTTTGTTCTCTGCCTCCCCTGGCTGCATGTGTCTTCTCAGCCTACAAATGCGCTCACATCTCCTCTGGCCTGAACTCACTTCCCACTGCTGCTGCTCCCTGGTGTGACCACTCTCTCTCTCTCTTTCCCTTTCTTTCACCAGCCGCTTCTCTAGGAGGCTGTCAGAACTTACTGCCCGATTCCAGCTGAGGTACTTCCTTCCTCCTCTGGACTACCTGAGCCCCTTTTCTGTCCTTCATGGTATTCCTGTCAGTCACACCCTTCCCTGGGTGCTAGGCCAGGTGTATTCCTGTCTTTGTCATATTTCAGCTCTGAATTCCCAGAAGCACAGCTGTCCCTATGGGGACTGATTTCTGAGACTTAAGGCTATCTCTAAAATCAAGAATATGGACAGGTTTGTAAAGGCTCCTGGCTTTTTCCTGGAACTCATTTCTGTTAAGCATCCTAGGTGTTTTGCATATATGTCACATCTAAATTCAATTGCCTTTCTTTCTTTCTTTTTTTTTTATTGTTGGAGATTCATTGAGGGTACAAAGATCCAGGTTACACTAATTGCATTTGTCAGGCAAAGTCCCTCTTATAAATGTGTTCCTCCCCCAAGAGGTATGCCAAACACTGTGACCCCCCCCACCCCCTCCTTCCTTCCTTCTCTCTGCTCCTCCATTCCCCGCCCACCATGTACTAGGTCATTAATTGTCCTCATCAAAATTGAGTACATTGGATTCTTGCTTCTCCATCTTGTGATGCTTTACTAAGAAGAATGTGTTCCACCTCCATCCAGGTTAGTACAAAAGATGTTTAGTCTCCATCATTTTTAGTGGCTGAATAATATTCCATGGTATACATATACCACAGCTTGTTAATCCATTCCTGGATTGCTGGACATTTAGGTTGTTTCCACATTTTAGTGATTGTAAACTGAGCTGCAATAAACAGTCTAGTGAAAATGTCCTTATGATAAAAGGATTTTTTTTTCTTCTGGAAAGATGCCCAGTAATGAGATTGCAGGATTAAATAGGGGGTCTAGTTTGAGTTCCTTGAGGATTCTACATACTTCTTTCCAAAAAGGTTGTATTAGTTTGCAATCCCACCAGCAGTGTAAAAGTGTTCCCCTCTCTCCACATCACGCCAGCAGCTACATCTTTGAGACTTTGTGATGTGGGCCATTCTCACTGGGTATAGGTGATATCTCAGGGTGTTTTGATTTGCATTTCTCTGATAATTAGGGACGATGAGCATTTATAACAAAATTTTATCTTTCATCTAGTGGCTTTCCCTCTTCCTCACAAAGTTTTTGTGTTTGCTTGTTTAATTCCTTCCGCAGAAATAGAAGAGGCCATGCCCCAGTGCAGAGTCACACTCAGGTTCAAATCCCAAGGCAAGTTGACTAGACAAGGTCTCTGACTTTGCAGGGTGTCACTAGACTTCCGTGTGTCTCCACATGCCCTCGTGTAAATTGCAGTAGTCACGTCCACCTTATTGGATCACTGTGAGGATAGAGAGGTATCATCTGGGAGGCCCTTGGTACCCTGACTGGGATGTCAAAGTTGTTCCGTGAATACTTGAGTGCTTCCTTTCATCCTGGCTTCCTCCTTTTATATACCTGAAAACATGTTCAGTACAAGGAAGCTGCAAAAGTGTGAGTGCCAGTGAGTTTGCGTGATTCAAACTGATGTCCCAGCAAATCACCAAATCAATACCCTTCATGAGCCTCCTGGGCATTCACTGTCAAATCGCAAACCACCAGTGTAAGGCTTATGAGAATGGCCGGTGAATCTGAAATAACAGAAAATGTACCCAGCAAGCGTTAGAGCAGCAGATAGGACTGGCGTGCTGCAGCTCTCCGAGCTGCTAAGTCACTCACACACCCATAGCCACAGTGGAGGGGAAAGGGGAAAACACAGTTTTTTCTTTTCTTGTAATTGCCATCTTTTTCTCATCTTTGAAGCCAGTGTCTTCTCACAAGATTTACAAGAGAAGAAAAGTCTCACTGTTCTGGAAATGCCAGAAAACGTTCCAGAACTTGCCTAGCCTTCTTCCTAGCAACAGATTCAACAACGTCCTCCACCTCTCTTCCGGGTGGCATGGCTCTCAGGGTGTTTATCACTTTCTGCCATCCGCTAGCTGTGGGACCTTGGGCCACTAGTTCAGTTTCTGTACCGCAGTTTTCTCATCTAGTAGATAGGGATAATAAAACTGACTTCTTTGGCTCAGCACCTGTAGCTCAAGCAGCTAAGGTGCCAGCCACATACACCAGACTTGGTGGGTTCGAATCTGGCCCGGGTCTGCCAAACAATGACAACTACAACCAAAAAAATAGCCGGCTGTTGTGGCAGGTGCCTGTAGTCCCAGCTACTTGGGAGGCTGAGGCAAGAGAATTGCTTAAGTCCAGGAGTTGGAGGTTGCTGTGAGCTGTGATGCCACGGCCCTCTACCTAGGGTGACAGCTTGAGGCTCTGTCTCAAAAAAACAAAAAACAAAATAAAATGCCTTCTTTGTAAAGTTATGATGGAATCTCTGCCAACCAGTCATCACAGTGCTCAGAGCAGAGTGAGCACGCAGTGCATTTCCCTTTCCCCTCCGCTATGGCTACGGATGCGCTTGTGACTTAGCACAGACAGCTGGCTGCACGAGCGCCACCTGCTTGCTGTGTGTCATCGCACCTGCAGGAGCGCTGGATGAACCGGGGGTTATAGTAGTGTGTGGACTAAGAACGGCCATACACCCAGAGTCCTGGCTTTGGCACTTACCAGCTGTGATGAGTCACTGCGAAGTTATCCTAACTAAAATTTTTTTAATCTATAAAATGGTAGAAAAACATTCCTTTTTCAGTATTAAATGAGATTACCTCCATGAAAAGTAAACTTCAAATACCATTGAACAGAAAATGGTGTTATCATCTCTCATCTCTGTCCTGGAGCAGGAGGTGCTGAGTCTTAGCTGTCTTGGCATTTCCTGTGGCTCCCAGAGCAGTACCTGGCCCAAAGGGGTCTACGACCCCAATCAGTGAGTGATAGTTTAACAATTCAATGCAGGTCAGAAAGAGGAAGCAAGCCAAGAAAGCCCCTCCACGGTCAGCAGAGCAGGTGGTCCATCAGGCCCTCTCTCTGAAGCTTTTCAGCTTTACTTTACCCAGAGTCAGCCCTGGGATGCCTGGGAGTGTCCAGTTGGAGCAGGGAGCCTAGGGTTGCACTGGGCAGGCACACTGACCCCTGGAGAAGTGGGAATTTGACAGCCTGACTATAATGATGAAGACAGAAAAACTAAGACAAGTAGACACAAGAGCTTAAAAAGCCCTTCACTGTGGGGTTTTAAACATAAGGAGAGATCCCATGAGGCTCAATGAAAACTAGATTAACCAAAGCAGTTGAGATCTTCTTCAGAGAACAATTTCACTTTTGCATGGGTACCAGATGACCTAAAATGACAGATTCTGCTAATTTCCATGATTGCTTCAGGGAAGGTTGAAGATAACTTGGCTCTGCTTCTGCAATATGTTTCTCAAACATAACTTCTTGGTTTGATGCACAGGTAATTACTCTAACTGTGAAGTTCATGTTGCCAATTATCTCAGCTATGGCCTCATTTTCTCTGAAGATGCTGAAACCTAATTCTTCTGGGTTTTGCAATCTCTAACTGGTAAATGTTAGAACCTTTATCCCACAACTCAGTTGCTTGGTCATGTCAGTTTATGTAGTTGTTTATATCTTTGGGATAATTTTCAGTCAATTTGGAGTACTAGTAATTGTTAATTTTGAGCAATGACCTATACACCAAAATAAATTCATTTTTATTTATTAACAGCTTGGTTTTCACCATTTTTATGCTACTGTGTGCTCTGTGAAATAGTGTCCAATTCAGTGTGTGTGTGTGTGTGTGTGTGTGTGTGTGTTTATCAGTAGCATGAATGTCATTCTAGGTGGCATCCTTGTCTAATTCATGGATGATGCAATGATGAAAAATAACAAATATTTTATGTATTTTATAAGGACAGAGTTTGGAAGTCAAAAGTTTTGGGCATAGGTTGGAATAATTGACCCAATCTAAGAAGGTGAAATATTGATGAGGTGAAAATAAAACCTTTATTTGGTTCTCACAAAAAGATAGAGGAAGTCTTAACTGTCAATATGACACACAGTAAGAAAGGCAAGTAATTGAGGTGCTATAATCTTAGTCTATATGAATCTGGCACTTTGGGCTCTGGAGCACCACGACTCACTCAGGACACCCTGAGTAAGAGGGACTTACAGCACAGCTTCCTGTTTGGATCTGGAAAGTAAAAAAGTTGGATCTGATGTGACCTCAAGGGGTTGGCTCCATTCTCTTTTGTGGCCTTCTTGCTGTCTGTGCACTTTCAGCAGGTTTTCCTTTGACTCCCCAGAAGAGAGCCAGTGTGATTGACTTTGCCTTACTAGAATATCAAGGGCCAGAATTGGGACCAATGGGTGAAAGCTGCAGGAAGAGATTCAGCTGCATATAGAATTCCCTAAAAATGAAATAGGCTATAGGCAGATAGTAATTAGATTGAGTGACCTTCCAGGTTCATTCCACCTTCCACAATTGTGCTTTTATTTTTATTACCATTCTTTTATCTCTTCTCAGAGGTGTCTAATGGAAACCATCTTTCACATTATAATTATAATGAACCATGAAGATAATTCTGACACAGTATAATTTTGATATGCCTAAGGTGTCAGAAATAATCATGCTTTTGCATTAGTCTCTTCAATAAAATGTATTTCATATGTGAAATATTTGTAAATTAGATTTTATTATAGTCAATGACAATGCTATCCAAAGAAAAGGAATAATTTACTTAATGCAAATTTAATGGAGCAACAAACTACAACATAGATTGTTCTATAAGATGAGTGAAGTTTCTTAAAGGATGATAGACAAATGGCCAAAAGGCAAGAAAAAATGCTCAACACCACTAATCACCAGGGAAATGCAAATTAAAACTACAGTGAGATACCACTTTGTTCCTATCATATGGGCATTACTAAAAAGTCAAAAACGACAGATGCTGGCATGGAGGCAGGAAGAAAAGAATGTTTCTACACTGTTGATGGGACTATAAATTAGTACAATCTCTATGGAAAACAGTATGGAGATTCCTCAATGAAATAACTGTAGACCTACCATTTGATTCAGCAATCTCACTACTAGGTATCTACCCAAGAGAAATGAAGTCATTTCATCAAAAAGATACCTGCACTCAAACGTTTATCATAGCAAAATTCACAATTGCAAAGATGTGGAACCAACCTAAGTGCCCATCAATTCATGAGTAGAGAAAGAAAATGTTGTATATGTATACTATGAAATGCTGCTCAGCCACAGAAAAGAATGAAATAATGTTGTTTGCAGCAACTCAGATGGAACTGGCTAGCATTATCCTAAGTGAAATATCTCATAAAATGGAAAACTAAACACTATATGTCTCACCAATAAGTGGGAGCTAATAGATGGGTACACATGAGTGCGAAGTGATATAAAGGACATGAGAAAACAGGGAGGGTAGAGTGGGGGATCGTGTGGGATAAAAACTTACCTATTGGGTACAATAAACACTATTCTGGTGACTGACTCACCAAAAACCCTGACTTAAGCTTTATACGAGGTATTCATTTAATAAAAACACTTGTATCCCTTTAATTAATATGTATTTTGAAAATTAAAAAAATTATGAGTATAGGAATATAAGGAAAATTTTTTCCAGTTGAATTATAAATGATGTCCCAGAGATTTAATTTAGGCTTTAAAACTTAGGTATCATGACAGACTGAATCATTTTGGGCAGATTTCAGTGATGACTCTTTTGATAGTTTCCTGAGCTGAAGTTCTCCAAAATAGCATAATTAAATCTCAGCATTCAGATGCTACTTATTTGCAAGAAAGGTAAATTTATTTACCAAGAGAAAATCTGAAGGCACCAGGGAGACTGCAGGCAGTTTCCCTTTCCACCTTCTAGTGTTTTAGAATGCAGTGAGGCAAAAAGTCTTCTGTCCTGCCTGGGAACTGAATTCCCTGGAGACAATACACAGCAAGGAGAGAGATTAGCTTTATTAAAATTCTATGTCCACTATTTTTAAGTCAAGAGTAAATAAACTCTCTTGTGTTTCCTTGTTTATAAATTGGGGATAACAGTACTTAAGTCAGAGAGTTCTTGTGAGGATTTAAAGCACGCTTCTTGTCACAGGGTCTAACTCATAGAAAGTGCCCAGTAATTTGGCCACTGGGATTATTAGTCTCCTTATTGTTTCTTAAGAGGTGGGAACCCTGGCTGGGCGCCTGTGGCTCAAAGGGCTAAGGCGCCAGCCACGTACACCTGAGCTGACAGGTTCGAATCCAGCCTGGGTCCCCCAAACAACAATGATGGCTACAACCAAAAAATGGCCAGGCATTGTGGCGGGTGCCTGTAGTCCCGGCTATTTGGGAGGTGGAGGCAAGAGATTCGCTTAAGCCCAGGAGGTTGATGTGAGCTGTGATGCTACAGCACTCTATCCAGGATGACAGCGTGAGGCTCTGTCTCAAAAAAAAAAAAAAAAAAAAAAAAAGAGGAGGTGTGAACCCTGAGGTATTCATCATCCCACCCCAGTCATTGATGTGGATTGTGAATCCTGATCATCCCCAGCCCACCCTGGGACAGAGTTGTATCTGGCCCCAGCTCACCACCCATCTGGCTTTATCCCCCAAACACTTGCCTCCAGCCTGATGTTGCTTCTTTGCTGGAACCTTGTGTAAGTCACTGTACCTTTTGACCCTCAGTTTCTTCCTCCTGAAAATTGGAAAACAATTTTGTAGGGTGTTAAAATTTGGGACTAATTAACTTCAGTTGTCTCTATTTTGAAACAATGAAGTGTCAGGTGCCAAAAAGTGCAAAAAAGAATGTTAGAGACTGAGGAATCATCAAAGAACATCTTCCCTGACTTTCTCCCTTTTGAAAAAAATAATCCTTGGGCGCCATCCTACCTGAGATCCTGATTTAATTAGTCAGGGATTTATTTGGCCAGGAGGGGGCCTAGCCATCAATAATTTTGAAAAGTTCACCCACTGGTGCTACTGTACAGGCAGGGCTGAGAAGCACTTAGCAAGGCCAAAGTCATACTGTTGGTGATGCAGGAAGCTCTAGAACTCCTGGGTTTTACTCGTCTCACTATAGACTGACCCTGAGCTTTGGTTTAAAAGATTTCTAAACAATCCCTTCTGTCATTTTACCCTCTGAAAAGCAAGGTGTTCAGTAAGCATGCTATTCAAGAACATCTGTTAGTTGGCTTCTGTTTAATTAAGGTTTCACTCTGTTCCACCTTAACATTATGCTTTTCTCTCTTACAATGGCATGTTCAGCAAACCCTTTATTCCCAGATGCCTTCTTTTCTCACTGCCTTCAAAGCCACCTCTAAAATGTAATTTCATTGCCGAGTTCCTCTCTGACATTGTCAACCTTGATCAAATACTTAGTCCTTCATTGTTTGTTCTTTTCAGTCTGCGTTAGATTCTTCCCAGCCATGGCCTGTGTGCTGATGTGATTGTAAAGCTTGTTGTATTCCCATAAAGTATTAGAGCTGAGTAAGATCAAGTGCCTTTTTTCTTTTTGATTTGTGTACACAATTGTTTCCTGCTACTTATGGCGTAATTCAGGCTTCTATTATACAGTGAAATGTAATTGGAATTATGTTACATTTTCTCATTACCTTTTGCCATTAAGTTTCTTAGAGGTTGATGTCATTAAGTACAATAATGCTTGGTTAAAATTAATCAGGGAATTTGATATGTATTAAATTTGCCTTATCAATTTTAGTACTGTAAGTAGAATAAAATCTCAGCTTAATAAAATTAACTAAACCCAAACAATTCACATTGTTACCTGTTTGCTTTATTTCCCTTTCAGGGATCTTTGTGACCTTCCTTAGCACTCTTTACCCTTGTCTGCTGAGGACTGTGACCAAAGCTGCTCTCACCCTGAGGAGAGGACGCCTCAGAAATCAGGGAAACATTTGGGGGGCTTCTAGCCCAGTGGACCTTCTGAAGGTGAGCAAATTAGTTTTCTCTTTGACTCTGGAAGGCTAACTTAGCTGATCTGTCTTCCAAAGTTTGCTTCATGGAAAAGAGTGAATATGAGAAGAGGTAACTGGAAATTTTTTATAAATAATTGAGAGTTTTTCTTTGGTAGGAGAATTTTTTGGTACTTATGAAGGAAACCAATTGGCTATTTTGACTGAACAATAATTTATTTGAAGTTGGATCTCTGATCTATGAAGGCTCTCTCTCAAACATATACCACTTAAAAAAAATCAATGACATTTCTCCTTTCAGAGAAATTTCTTATGGATTTATGGTCTCTTTTAGCCCCACTTTATAGGATTGTTTTCAAGATAAGTATATGCAACTTATATGAAAGCAGTTTCTAAACCATAAAGTATTATTTGCATAAATAAGAAAAAACAATTACTACTTTGTAATCCTCTAAAATGCTCTCATATACTTCAATCTGTTTTCTCCTATTTGTTTCATTTATTTTCCGTTCAGTTCAATAAATGTTGCTAGGCTCTCAAAAACCCAAGTCTTTGCCAAAAGCAAGAGACAAAATCCAAATAGATATGACCAACTTAAGTATAATAAAAGTAGATTAAGGGTGCATTAAGGGATACACAAGCCCTTAACACAGCGAAGGCCAGAGGTCAGTGTGCATAAAGGCAGGCTTCTTGGAGCAGATGGCTGCCAAAAGGGCTCTTGAAAGATGGATAGGAGTTAGCCAGGTAAAGAGCAGGGTTGGGAAGGAGAATGTTGTGGGCAGGAGCAGTGGGAAAGTAAGAAATTCAGGACAGCTGAACTGTAATGTATGGTGTGGGGAGGGTGGAGGGGGGAGACAGGAAAACACTGAAGCATGGAGGGGTTTTGAGCAGGAAATCATTGTCACTTTAGGTGTCTTACCTAGACACCTGGGGAAGAGATAGGAGAGCTAGAATTTGGGTAAAGCAGTCAAGATTGGAGAAACGGAAAATTGAAAGAGCTAGATTCGGTCACTGGGCATAGGACGTTGTTAAATGTCAGGACTTGGGATTCGTGGGTTTCTGACAGGGATGACTAAGCGTGTGATGATGCCATAAAGGGAATTTAGGAGAGAAGCAGGTTTGTTATTCAAGAAGGAAGGACTTTGAGGTATATATGGCATATCTAGATGGAAATACCCACCAGGCAGCTGGCAGTGGAAGTGGGGAGGGAAGAGGAGGATTCAGGACTAGAACATTGACTTGGGAGTTGTAGGCAATGGTTAAAAACCCCTTTTAAAGTAACATTTGATTTTATATTTAAGCCATCAATATTCTTCATTCATTTACTTATGACGCACTCACCTCATCCTCAATTTTCATTTTTGTTTTGACGTTATCTGCTGTTTCATTCGTATCCGTTTCTTGGCATAATAAATTAGGATTTGTCCTAGGGACAAAGAGGGTGACTTTTTCAGTTTGGTAAAGCAAAATTTAAAGTAGTTTTTAATAAACAATATAAACCTTAAAATTTAGGAAAGCCAGTGCCATTCATTCTTCATTTTAATTCACAGTAGTTATAGAAATTATTTAAGAAAGGTGCTTTGCTTTCCAAAGCATAGTTCTTCTGCTGTATTGTGAAGGCCTCTTGCCAGTTCCTCACTGTCAGCTCTGCCCAGTATTTAGGCATTGCTTACAGGAGACTGAGCAGGGTCTTTCTTGCATTCTTCAGTGGGGTGGTACCAGGGCCCCTCCCTTTGGCTCTTTCCAGCATCCACCCAGAACATGCTTAAGATCTGTCCTAACAGAGGCCGCACTGTTTGAGAGCAAATCTACCCAAGTTAGACTTTTGAAACTCATTACCCAGAGCCTTCTTCGAGGGATTGTCATGGGGAAAAATTTTTAATTCAAATAATTCTTACAATAGTACTATGTTGAGTGAATTTTATTTGATCACTATAGTCTTATGATTTTTTTCCTTAATACCTGTTAAAAACATAACAAAATCCTCCTTTTTAGTCTTGATGATCCACTGTCATCTTTCAGGAACTTTAAAGATGAGCTGAGCCATCACTTTCATTTTTGTACATAAGAAAAATTATTTGAAGCAAAATTAAGTAACTTACCACTAACAGCCAAAAGAGTCTTGGTGTCTTGAATCTCACTCTTTTTTACTTCATCATTTTTTCCCCTCATTCCAAATTCTTTTTTTTTTTCATTCCAAATTCTTATTGAACTGTGAAGTTATCTACATGTCTTAAAATAGGGAATTGAATTAAGTGAACCAATTCATACTGGTGATATTTACTCTAGTTAATCACTTTAGATTCAACAGATTTTGCTTTAAATACTTGGGCCTCGCATTAAAGCTTTTAAAAAATTTTATAATTTTTAACATGGATTTTGTTTTTGGCATTCTTTATTTCTCTAGATTGGTTCCACCACTGAAATGAAGGACTGGAACAGAATCAACCCATCTGTGTTTAAATTCTGGTTAAAAAAAGATATTCATCAATAATTTTAAAACCAAAAAAAAAATTTTTTTAAACCAACATTTTTAAGCACAAGATATTTCTTCTGTTAATTTTGTGTATTGGTACATAATTATTGCACATATTTCTGGGATACAGGTGATACTTTGATAATGCATTAATGCATTTTATGTGTAGTGTTCAAGTCAAGGTCATTGGAATATCTATCACCTCAAAGACATTTATTATTTTTTTGTATTGAGAACATTCTAATTGTTGATCTAGCTGTTTTGAAATATACAATAAATTATTGTTAACTGTAGTCATCCTAACTATAAAATAGTTCTGGTTTGGTCAATTACATGGCAAGCTACTATGAATTTTATGTAAAGAAAATGAACTTACGGGAATGCTGAGTTGGTGTAACTTAGAATGAGGGCACTTGCGTGTGAGTTGTAGGTGGTCTCCAAGACAATGACTTGTTCTCTGAAGTTCAGAGAATGCTTAGTCTCTGCTGCGAAGCCAGTGGGCTGTAAATTATCGGGATGCATATACAGAACATGATGCAGTCATGCCCCAAACTTCCAGTAACAAAAGGAGTTTGCACTCAGTTATGTGCAGAACACAAGGACTATTTCTCCCTGTTTCAGTTTCTTTTTGCTTCTCTCTTTTTTTCCCTCTCTCTGCTTTTGTATCTCTTCTTCTGTCTAACTCATGCTCTGTGTGATAGACACACATTAATATGAAGTATCCAAAACAAGAGACCCTTGACTATGTTTATGGAACTGGCAGTGGAAATAGCATGTTATGGATAAGGGGCTAGAGCTGGGGGGTGGGAGGTATTGTCTGGCATGTGCTGTTTGCCCTCTGCCTTGCTTGGCTGCCTTGGGCCGAACAACAGTATGAACAGGGGTGAACGGATAAGGAAACTATTGCAGTCTGAGTGGAAGGTGGTAGGATGGCTGCGAAAGGTGGCGGGTGGTCAGCTTTCATTACTGTTACTTGACTTGATGTTCTTCTTCTGAATTTCTCACTATGGGTAAAGTACAAAACGCGTGCATATTGGGTGGCTGCTTTCTGCTCAGGTGCCAAAGTGACCGCTGCAAATGCTATTAGGCAAACAAAGCAACACATTGACCTTGTAAGTTTTGGAGTTGCCATTTAAAAGAATTTAGAGTTTGAAATAGCGTTTAGGACTGCCCTCTTTCTACTCTGTGGTTAGAGAGTGGAATTTTCCCAGAGGAAGGTTGTACATGTACACATGGGGGGGAAACTCCTACTGGAAAAGATAAGCCATGAATGAGTTTCCAAGGTGACGTTTTCAAATGGGCAGTATTCCAGCAGGCTCAAATCATTTATTTAACAGTAAAATGTGTTACCCTATGCCCTTCGGTAGTGGGATTTTAAAAAGAAAGAGGAGAGGAAATGCTGAGCCACCAGCTTTTAGTACAAATGCAATCCCACCATAGAGGTCACAGACTTTGCATCAGCAGTTTGTGGACCATTCTGGCGGGGGACAATAACAGTGGATTTCGCATCAGATAATGTCCTGCTACATTTGAATTTTCACTCTCTACTGCCTTTTGTTGTTTGGGTACTTTGAAAATTATGCTTGATTCAGGTTTATGATTAACTTTTGAACCCCAGCTAATGCCCTAGTATCTTGCTACTTGTATTAAAATGAAAATGGTGACTAGAGAATTATTTTTGCAGTAGTTAATAGAACAGCAAGGCAGCATAATGTGAATTAATGACTCTTCACATTTTTCCATAATATAAGCTGGATTCGTTGTCCTCTGGGAATCCATTTCAAATTCATGCCTTCATAAATGATTTCTGCTAGTTGTTGATTTTCTAGCTTTTTAAAAGCTTCTACATAATGATAATAGGTAACAATAAATACTAAATCATTTAGATCTTAAGCTTTAAAAACACTGTTGATCATTCTCATTAAAACTGGAGAAATAAAAAAAAACCTGGAGAAATAAAACAGAACTTCCTCTTCATAAACAATAGTATAAGTATTTGTGCTGTTTATTTCAGGCAAGACCATCTAGAGGCAATTCTATCTTTTAATATGATTTGGAAAATAAAAGCTATGAGGAAATATTGAAGATAAAAAAGTGATTGAGAATGCAGAACTACAAACAGGGTTTTATTCGCCCAATGTAACACCTTTAATTTAAAGGATGTCTAGATTATTATAAATGGAACCATTCAGAAATGGCAATACCTACTTGGGTAATAATTATCTGTTTCCAATATTTCAAATTACTGTCTCTTCCTGTCTACCTCTTTACTCGCAGGAGTTTCATGTTTTATTTAGAATCATAATATTAGTGTGTATGTGAAGGAGACAGAAAAGACACAGACACGGAAAGAGAAAAAGAGAGACAGGTGGAAAGGAGAAACTCTTCTTACCCAACACATAAATCAAAGCAGTATTTGAAGTTCTTTTCTTCTTTCAATCTTATTTCTTTGGCACTAAAACTCATGATCTGTGACTTACAAACCCATAAACAAGAACATAGAACCATATCCTAAGTTGGGAATCAGAAAATACAGTCACTGTGGTAAAGCTGTGATGATCCCTTCCCTTCCTGACCGAGGCACCTTTTCACCGGCTTTGTGGAATGTTGGCAGCTGGTAGTTCACAGCTGTGTCCCTTCTTTTGGAGATCATCCTTGGCCTTCAGAAAAGAGAGCTGCTGCCTCACCCAGAGTTATACCGTTTGTCCCGGGGCAGTGTGCATTCAATGGCTGGTTGATTGGGGGACACAGGGTCCTTGCCCCAATTCAGGACATGTGGGACCTGAGGGGTCAGCTGAGGCTTTTGTTAGGACAGCATCACAGCCCAACATCTTCCACCACTTTTTCTGCATTGTGCTCCCCCCCCCAAGGCTTTATGTCCCCAAGTTCTCACTAATTTTATTCCTGCATGTGGATTCTCATCTCAGTGTCTGGTTCTAGAGAAACCTGACCTACAGCGGCCGCGTTCACCAGTCATGAACTGTGCTGTGGGGTGTGTATGAGTGTATGATTATGTATTTTTATAGCGCTGTGATAAGGTACTGGCTTCGGAATGATAATCAAGATGTGTGACAATCTAGCCTTGGTCCTTCCTGTAAAAAATGAGGATTATAATACCTTCTTCTTCTGTTGTTGCCAGCATCAGATAGCACTATTCAGTGCTCAGCACACAGGAGACATTCATTACATTATAGTTATTACTATAATTACCTGTAATTGTCTATAAATGTAAATAGTACACTAGTTCTGACCAATTGGTTACAATACAGAGGGCATTTTAATGTCATTTTTATTACATTTACTGTAGTAAAGTATGGAGATTAATAAAAGATGCATCAATTTTACAATTTTAAATAATTCTTCTTCCAAAGAGAAACTAAAGTGATTGAAGAGATGAAATGGAAGTTCCATGAGTAAAAATTAAAGAACCTGGAGTTCTTTAAAATAAGAAAATTGAGATATGACTTGTCTTCTATCTTAAATCAAATAGTGTTTTTGTGAGGGAAATATTTGACAGTTTTTGTTCCTGTTTAGAGGGTAGAACAAGAACAAATGGGCATGAATTAAAGGAGGAAGATAGGTCTGTATCAAGGGACTCCTTTGCTCTTGACAATAAAACAGTGGAAGAAGCTTTATAATAGAAAATACAATTCCAAAAAACCTTCAAACAAAGAAAAGACAACATTCGGTCCCAAGTTACTGAAATACTTCCTATAGAATTTAAGGAGAACTCTGATCTCTGTGTTTCTGTGATTTCAGATGCGATGCTTCCTAGAAATTCAAACACATGTTTTCTTTTGCAAATGAAAGAAAATAATTATGATTATCCACATTCAATTTCTCTATAACTATTTCTCTGATAGTATTTTTGTGTCCAAATACACATTGTATGTGCTTTTTCGAAAATTTAACAAATCTTTTTTTTATCCAATAGATGTCTCTGTGTGCATTTAAAAAAATCTGGTAAACATTATTATCATAGATTTAAATCTATTCTAGCTATTTCTTTATGTTCTGTATAAAAATAAAGCCTGCTATCCTGGGCCATTTATTTGTAGACCCAGTCAGCATAAGCACTTTTGTGACTCAGATCTTGTGATGACATTGTTTAAAAAACTCGTATTAAATCGCTAGGGAGGGCTTTGGAACAACAGCAGGAAGTCTGGAACTTTGGAGAAGTAATTATTTTCCAATCAATTAATTGCTTAGAGATAAGATTAAAGAATGGATATGGGTCTAGTTTTTAGACTAATGCTCTTTGAAGACCTCCGTGTCAGAGATAAGAGGAAGCTACTAGGAAGTTTCTAAATTACTAATAAGTCTATTGGATTTTGCAATTTGTCCTCAGCATGTCTTGTCAGATAGTAGCAGGCAGAGACAGCGTGATGTAGATGAGGAGAACCGCAGGCCCAAATGCCTGGTGCTGCCTGGTCTTGGAGCCACCAAATGATCTGTTCTTCCCATATCTGGGAAGAAAGTAAAGTAAAACCATATCTGGACAGGTTTCCTATGCGTGTCCTGGTCCCGCATATTGTTTTCTATCACGTTACAGTGATAGAAAAGAAACCCAGCAGAACTGAAGGTTCAACTCCTGACAGTTCAGCCTGCTGGCTGCATTACATCCTGACCTAAAGCAGCTCTGCTTTCATATTCTCTCCCTCTCTCCTCTCATCCCTCTCTCTCTCAGCATTGATAGAGGTTTTTTGGTTTTTTTTTTTTTTGAAACGGAGTCTCACTATGTCGCCCTTGGTAGAGTGCCGTGGCATCATACCTCACAACAGCCTCAAACTCTTGGGCTTAAGCGGTTGTCTTGCCTCAGTGTCCCAAGTAGCTGGGATTACAGATGCCTGCCACAACACCTGGCTATTTTTCTGTTGCAGTTGTCATTGTTATTTAGCAGGCCTGGACCGGGTTCGAACCTGCCAGCTTCAGTGTATGTGGCTGGCACCCTGCTTACTGAGCTACAGGTGCCAAGCCTGACAGAGGTTTTATTTAAGATTTCACTGGATTAAATAGGTCCATTTCTGGCAATATAAATTTTTATGACATTCATACTGATTCCCCTGCCTTCCATAGTCTCCCCAATACATTTCATTCAAATACCCAGTTTCATCCTTTCTGTTACTACCAAGCTAAAATTCTTCAAATGGTTCTCTGTCCCATGAGGATTGAAGGTTACAGTCCCTTGCCTGGTAGTCCGGGTCTCCATCCTAAATATTGAGCTAGTCTCCCACATCATTTGAGTAGGCTTCCATATTCTAACATATAAGATTTTCTCGGTGTGATATCAAGTACGGTGCCTGACATAATCACAAACAACCAATTTATTTGAGCTCCCTCTGATTTTGTCAGCATTCGCCTTGCCCTTCTTCTAAGCTACCTAAACCATTCTTTCCCTTTTGAGCACACTTTCAAATCACATGCTTCTTTTCTACAAAGCCTCCCTTGGTTATTCTAGCCCATAGAGTTGTCTTGTGTCTAAAATTCTCTCATGTAGTTGGGCATGTACACTACCCTACACTATACTTAGTCAACAATGGTGTGATGTAGACTATGAGTGCACCCAGTGTTATGATTGCCCCCTGGAGGGTATCAGAGGGCACTGCAACAGTCACAGTTACCACAGCCCCCGCTAAGGAAATACTAGGGCTCCGATCCTCCCAACCAGTAAGTTTTCAGTGTACGACATATATATGCATTTAGATAGGATGATAAATGTATGATGAAGCAAAAGTGGTCTGTTCTTCATATTGCTTTCCATAGCCACACACTGGAGGACAAAGCACTTGCATAAGATCAGATGATACAGATTTTAAGTCTAATTGTGCCTCTCGCTTTGGATCCTTCTACAAGTCATTTATCCTTTATGATCTTCTTAACGATGGTGATGATGCCATTATTCTCTGCATTTTATAGAGCACTTTGGCAGGTTGTTTAATTTCAGTTTCACATTAACCCATGAGGTAGCTAGGGCAAGCTAGTATCTTTCAAACAAGAAAGGTAGGCTTAGGAGATATACGGCCAGGAATTAATGTGATAAACCAACAGCAGACACTGAAACGCAAATTTCTCCTATTTTAGTGCTTCAGACCCATGTTACTTATTAAAGTGAGGTCTACATACTTGCAGTATGTACATCACTTGTGGCTTGTTAGAAATGTAGTGCCCTGAGTCTCACCTTAGACCTACTGAGTCAGAGCAGGTATTTTACCAACATGCTCAGGGACCCCTACGTACTCTAACATTGGAAAAGTGCTGTCAATCTAAGGACAGTTTAAGCTTCTCCAGCCCAGGCATGAAAAGGTTTTTCATTTGTACTCCTATCACAGCCTTCAAATCTCCTTTGTCAAATCTCGTTTCCTTTGAAAAAGTCTCTGGCATACTTAATAGATTTTTTTAAGTTACCTTCAGATTTTTAAGCTTAAATACGGTCTAGTCCATCTTTGAAACTTCAAACTCATATGGAAATAAAATCTTTCTTTCCCCCCAGCTTGTACCATTCAACCTGTATCAACCTGTTCTTAAACCAAAGCACCACTTACTTCCAAGCCCTTATTTTTCAGACTAAGAAATTCAGTTGCCTCACTCCAACTTCAGTGAAACTGGGAAGTAAAATTCAAGCATACACACCCAACAGAAAACAACACAGAAATCCAATGCTTATTTATTATATTTCTCTGCTGTGGTTCTTGGTTCAAGGATGGTATATGGTTGCCTTTGGCATAAATCAAAGTTGATGAAGTGTGAAACTGTACTTTATTAACAAGAAGTCTTTCTAAAGCTGTTGTTCTTAGTTTTGTTAAAGTGCCTCAGTCTTCTTTGGCTAGGAAGCCAAGAATTAGATCTATTCACCATGAGCTAAATGACTGCCCTTGAGTGTTCAGGAAGGAACTCCATGAAGTGTGCCGGGCTGTGTGCATAGCATTCCTGGGGCTTGTGTGACACCATGCTCCTGCTGGATTACATTATACACCTGACTCCTTGCGTCATCCTCCAAAATGAAAGTTTTTCTTTGCCCCTCCTGCCGCCTTCTCTGTGTCTTGTTTTCACTTTAATGTGATGGAAAATAAAGCAAATTTTGTCTTTACTTCTGGTTAGCAGTCTAATGAATATTCATTAGCACATTCCCTTTCTAGCTACTATTTTGTAATTTGTCATTTTTAAATTAAATCTGAAGTGAAAAAATAACTCCCAGTTCTCACTTTATTGTATCTGGCTTGTTAATCTTGATTTCAGAGCTCTTGAGCCAGGCAGGAGTGTCTTCTGAAGGCTGTTTTCCTAGGCTGGATTCCGTGAGTGTCTTGTAGGGAGGGTATGGCTCGTGACTCAGGGGGTGAGTGGATGGGATTGCAGCGGAACAAACATTTCCAGATCACCTGCAGGACCATAGTGCCGGCACTACGTCACTGTCTCACTTTTACGTCTCTCTTATGAGCTGGGAACGGAAGCTTGGAGAAAGTTAGTGATGTGCTCTACTTCCCAAGCTAGTAAATGAAGGGAGAGGAGCTGGTGATGAGAGAAAAATTGAAAAGTAGGTGTTCCACGATGCTCTTTTGGTTGTTTGGTAGAAATTAATATTGGGTAATTGGGGGTCATTAGTTTACAGATTTAATGGATTTTTAAAATTTTGATACATTAAGTTGTTAAGAAAAATGATACCAAGCCAGGCTGCTCAGGGTGGAGCCTGCTGCTCCCGCCCTTGCTTCCCCTGAAGCTCCGCCCTACCACTTGGACATCAGCGTATAGACCCAGAATCCCTGTGCAATGCTCTTTTAGTTAGTGTTTTTTCAACCAGGTGATACTACCAAACTCTACCACTGTCTGCTTCTGAAGAGTTTTTTCCCGTCTTCAAAAAAGCTCTGCTTTCCAGAAATGAGTTCCTTCCCACTTCTCTGGAAAGCAAAACAGATACAGCTCTTAAGTAACCCCCAGGGTTCAGCATCAGGCGACTGGCAGTTTCCATGCACGTTCCATAGTTTCAGGTGGTTTCCTAGACATCAGCGGGAGCCTCCGCTCCCATGTAAGGGCTGTTTGTCAAATTCACTGGTCAGGCAGCCAGTCTCTCTCCACTGTTGCATAATTTCCCTCTGTGCCTCTCCTTATTAAATAGCTGGGTAGGTGCAGACAGAAGGGCATGGAGACCTGACTGCCTTGGATAGGGGCAGGATTGCCCTAAAGACACATTATATTCATCACGGCCACGTTAAGACCAACTGAAGTAATTCTTCACAAGCCTCTTAAAAAATTTGCTGGAATGTAAAACACTATTTGCCTTTAAATACAAAGCGAAGGCCCTTTTTTAGAACCCAGTAATACTCATAGTTGTCTTTTATCTTTCAGGCAAGATGTAATTAGACTTTCTATGCAATTTATCATGTAATTTAGGATCTGTGATTAAAAAAAGAAGCTAAGGGCAAGGATATTTTTAAACAGGATAGGTTTTTCCCTGAGTATAGAACTAATACATGTTCACTGCAGATGATTTGGAAAATGAAGAAAAATGTGAAGAGAATAAAAATAACACAAAATAATTATTAACATTTTGATATTTATTTCTCTTTACACTGACACGTGTGGTTATAGAAACATTTATCATTTTGCAAAACAACTTTAATGACATTAGTCCTTAGTGTATTAATGCCAACCATTTTTCTCCTTCTCAATTCTTTCTAATTATTTTCTTAGTTTTTATTACTATTAATTTTATTTTATTCATTTATTTTTTAGTGTCTCTTCTTAGCTGTTTGGTCTTGGCGTAACATACATTTTATTTTATTTTTTATTTTTTAAATTTTACTATTATTTTTAAGCATGAGGTTTTGCTGTTTTGCCCAGGTTCAACTCAAACACCTCAGGCTCAGACAATCCTCTCACCTCAGCCTCCCAAGTAGTCAAGACTAAAGGCATACCATGCTCAGCTTCTTTTCATTTTTATTTATTTATTTATTTATTTATTTATTTATTTTGAGACAGAGTCTCAAGCTGTCACCCTGGATAGAGTGCTATGGCATCTCAGCTCACAGCAACCTCCAATTCCTGGGCTCAAGCAAGTCTTGCCTCCACCTCCCAAGTAGCTAGGACTACAGGCGCCCACCACAACGCCCGGCCATTTTTTTGGTTGCAGCCATCATTGTTTGGCGGGCCCGGGCTGGATTCGAACCCGCCAGCTCAGGTGTACGTGGCTGGCGCCTTAGCCTGTTGAGC
>CAUYRH010149944.1:0-22894 GCA_963574655.1 Perodicticus potto | reverse complement strand
GGTGAATTAGAGGGAGGAGTTTTGATCATGACTAGATCTCCAGGAGGGAAAAGTTCCTGTTTTAGTTAGTATGTCCCTCCCCAAACGGAGAGCAGGACTTTCAGGGATGATTAGGGAGGCATGAGAGAACAGCAAGTCATCCGAATTGCAGCTTGGAGGCTGGGAGAAAAATGTGGTAACCGGCTGTCCAGACACCCCCTGTATAGTTATGGATTTGGGAGATAAAACACCAGGATTAGAGAGAAGTACAGAAAAAGTTGCTCCAGTGTCCAAAAGAAATTTTCTCTCACCTAGGAATAATTTCTAATGAATAGCTGTAAGTGCTATAAGTTAAATAAATGCCTCTTCTGTGATACTTCTGCTTTTGGAAGGAGAATATATCAACTTAATTTTATTTAAACTGATATACTTTATTCACCTTGTATTTTATTTTTAACTTTCTCCTCTTTTTAGTATGGAAAACTTTAAACATAAAGTATACAAAAATAATTGGCCTATCACCTGCACCTAGCTTCAAAATGTATCTACTCATTAGGTTATTTATTTTAAAACTATTTTGTTATGTTGGGTTTTCTTTTTTTATTATCAGTTTACTGTCTGTTTATCTCTCTCTTTATATATAAATGTATTTCATTTAGTTTTCTTTGACTATTAACTGATCACACCTCTGAGAAGGGAATGTCTAAAATCTTCTCTCAAGACAAATGATAGTACTTGGATTTGGGTTTTGGTATTTTTCCCCAAATCTTAAAGGCAAGTAATTTTTCTTTAAACTTCAAGCAGAAACTTACTTTCTGCCATCTTATTCCAGTTTAACTTACATGTGTAGAGCTGGAGCAATTCGGACAGATGATAACTGTATTGTACTAAAGGTAAGCTAACTTATTTTCTTAAAAACATGAACATTATCCAGTCATATAAGTGTTGAATGTAAATATTGGTATTTCCTTTTTCTTTTACACATTTATCACTATGGTATATGTGCTTGGCATAAAATAATTATGAAACATCAGGCTTTCTTTTGAATGGATGCCATATAATTTGTAAAAATGGATATTAGATGTGTTTTGAAAAAAGTGATTAATTCTTTCCTTATCACAGCTCTTGTATTTTATGGTAATTAGGAGGACGTGGAAATTGTACAAGTGTGTAAAATTTAGGTGAAATAGAAAATATTTTATTCTTTGGTTTTTATTAAATTTGCAGTGCAGTTTTATAGGCAACAAGTTTGCTACTTTGTAGATCAAGACTTTTTTTTTTTGAGGCAGAGTCTTAAGCTGTTGCCCTGGGTAGAGTGCTGTGACGTCACAGCTCACAGCAATCTCAAACTCTTGGGCTTAAGCAATTCTCTTGCCCAAGTAGCTGGGACTATAGGCGCCCCCCACAACACCCGGCTACAGATCAAGACTTTATAGCACTCTCATAGCCAATAATCAAAAGGAATAATGACATGAAAACAATCATCATTATTGTGATATGTCAATTGCAACCTGAACTTAGAAAAACCTGGAGAAGAAACCAACCCTAAAAATCCTGAGACTTGGATTCTGGTTTTGTCATTCCCACCACTGACTGGCTTAACATCCTTCATTCTTTAGTTGCCTCAGACTCTTGATAATGAAAATAGAGGCAGTAATTCCTGTTCATCTATTCCATAAGGTTATTGGGAGGATAACAATATGTTAAGTACATTAAAATGTCTTATTAGATATAAAGAATAAAACACATATAAATAAATTGATCTTGTGTTATTTTGTGAATATGAAATCTCTCACTTATCATTGTTCAGAAGGTGAACTCAAGGATAAAAGAACATTAAGAAGATTAAACTTTGCTGTAGTCTTTGATGAGATATTGGAGGACCATCTACTTCTCCCCAGTAAAAACTCTGCATAGAGTGCTAAGAATTTCTATATAAATGGTTTTTGATTTTTACTTCTCTAACCTTCCTTTTCTTCCTCATTGGTAAAATAGGTTAGTATTATCTTCATCCTGAAGTTGTTGTGAGCGTTAAATTCAGTAATCTAAGAATTTATGGCATCAATGAATATTAGTAAGTAGTAATGATAGGAAGAAAAAAATAGGATTTTCCCCTTGGAAGGTTAGGGTTGAGTTGTAAACATGAATTAGCCTAATAGAAAATCAATAGTGAACAATAAAGTGCTACACTGTGGTAAAGCTATAAAAGGAACGTAGAAAAGAGCAAAGCACAGCTGATTGTGGTATTTGAGGAAGGCTTCCTATAAGTGGATTCATTAGTCTTAGAAATAATAAATACATGGGATATTTTATTGAAAACCTAATGTAGATAAATTACCTAGACCAGTGCCAAGGTTTTTGAAGGACTTCAGAAGTAAAATTGATACTACACTCATTCTAGCAAGTTTTGGGGAAATTTAATGCATTTTGCTCACATTATAGGAGAACTGGTGGAATCTGAGTAATGGTATTTTGTTTTGGCAACTTTAGATATATCAATTCTCAAATCAAAAAATAAAAGTCATCCCAGCTATATTACTCAGTAGGAAAAGAGAGCCTGCTTTTTCTAAAGCAAAATCATTGCTAATTAAACTGCTGGATCTCTTTTAGGTGAATAACTACATAGATGGGACAGAGCCATCAGACATGATTTGTTAGGAATTCATAAATGTCCTTTATAAAGTTGTACAAAGATGATCACAAAGGCCTAATTCCAGTTTGTATTAATATACTTTATGTGTAATTAGAGTTTAATGTGCCTGCAGAAGTAATTAATCTACACTGAATTTTGTTTGTTTTTGCATTTTTAAAAAAACCCTTTTATTCCCTGAAAGTCAGTAATGGAGATATCTGATCACAAACATGATTCCCAATAAAAACCATTGAGTTGGGGTCAGCACCCGTAGCTCATTGAGTAGGGCGCCAGCCACATACACCAAGGCTGGTGAGTTTAAGCCCGGCCTGGGCCAGCTAAACAACAATGACAACTGCAACCAATCAACCAAATAAAATAGCTGGGCGTTGTGGCAGGCACCTGTAGTTCCAGCTGCTCGGGAGGCTGAGGCAAGAGAGTAGCTTAAGCCCAAGAGTTTGAGGTTGCTGTGAGCTGTGACATCAAGGCACTCTACCGAGGGCTACATAGTGAAACTGTGCCTCAAAAAAAAAAAAAAAAAAAAGCCATTGAGTTGATTAAGTCACTGTGCTCTTCATCAAGCTTTTGCCTTTACCAAAAAGCAAATAATTAATCTCACTACCTTTCAGACGTTGCCTTGTTTGGTTCGAATGTGCAGTAAGGAGAGATTACTAGAGGAGAGAGTTGAAGGAGCTGAGACACTTGCCTATCTGATTGAACCAGATGTTGAGCTGCAGAGAATCGCTAGCATAACTGATCACCTCATTGCCATGCTTGCTGATTATTTCAAGTATCCCAGCTCAGTGAGTGCCATCACTGATATTAAAAGGGTATGTTCTTTTTTCTTTTATAGCAAGTCAAGACAGGGATTTTTAAAAAGTTTTTCTTACTGCTTACAACTTTGAACCAACTGATATTTACAGCTCAAATCCCTTTTAAATAAAGGATCTCTGTATTTGGTAACATAGATGATGTTGTTTAGATGAGTCTTTTTTATATCTGATTTGTTTAGTGTTTATTATCAGAAATTTTTTACTAAGCAGATGGGCAATAAAGAAGAAATTGCATCCTTGACTCCCAACTAAACCCCCCAAACAGTGGGATCTTTAAGTTGAGTATTGACATATCCACATCATCTAATCTTATTCAGGGTCACAAAATCATCCCTGTTTCTGTATTCTTTATGTCAAGGTATCTTTTGTAATAGGTGACTAAGTTGCCTTGTTTTACAGTCTTTATTTCTTGTTTCCTTTTCTCCATCTTCTCTTTCTTTTTTTTCATGCTGCATTTTAGGCCTGCTAGGGACAACTAAAGAACCATTTAACCTCTAGTGTGAGTCCATCAGGGGCCAAATTGTGCTAACTTTTTCTGAAATATAAGTTCCTTAGAATTGATAGATTTTTTTTTGTCTTTCTTCTCAGCCTGTTTACAAAATTCATTCATTAAGTACTCTGTAAGAGAAAGTTTGTTAAGAGAGCATTGCTTCTTAATTAGTAGCCAACGCTGTTTTATGATCATGACTGTATTTTTCATGCCAGTGGTCCCAATGATAACTGTTCTCTCGACCTCTCCCCCATGCTTCTGAGTTCCAAAAGACCTGATCTAGCAGGCAACTATTCATATGGCATTTGACATTGAAAATAAAATAAAACTATTATGGGTGTGTCTTCACTTTGTCTTTGGAAGGGCTTAAAGTAACCTTCATTGATACTTGCATTAGTATTTACACTGTCCTCTATGTATTGAAGTTATATGTCTGCTCTTTTTCAGTAATGTTATTTTTCACAGCAAAGGTTATGGGTTGCCTTCTGTTTTCCCTCTGGCCATTTGCTCAAACTGACTTAAGTGACTCACCAATTGAAAGATATGTGAGGAAGCCCTAAATATGGCCTCATGAATGCCCTGAGTTGACCACCTCAGCAAGGCAAATAAAATGCTTTGATGGGAATGAGAGTAAGGAAACATTATTTAAGAACTTCTAGGTTGTACATGTATAAATTAATTGGCATATAGAAGATTATCCCTTTTGTTAGAGTTTTTCTATATGATTTCCATCAGAGAAAAATTGCAGTAATAACAGTTTTTTAAATGACTTCCTAATGGCCAAACTTGACCAATAATTGGTTTTGTCATCTTTCATTTTGATGATGGATTAGCCAAAGGTTTCTAACCACCAAAGTATAGACACTAGACCCATAGAGAAAAATCTTCCTATGTTAATAAATTTGTGATTTTCATGGTATATTAGCCCAAGTCAGTTTTTTAGTATCTTATGACTAGAACATGTAGACTTTTTAAAAGTGGTCACTTTAGAACTTATCAAAATGAGTATTGTACATTGAGACAGTCTTTCCATAATCCATAAGTGCCTGCTTTGATCAAAACATTTTTGGAACTATTCTTCACTCCCAGTCCTGACAACTCCAAGGCAGGGAGTGAAGCCACCCTAAATGAGTATTTATTTTTTACTGTGTTTCTGTTTGTTTTTGTGAAGTTATTTGTTCCCTAAATGATATTACCCAGCTGGATTTCTTCACTCACCATAATCAGTGATAATTAACTTAAAATTCTCATAGTTGATAAAGCTATACCACTTTCAGAGGTTTCTAGCTAATATGCCAGTTAGCTCTTCGGGAAATTTCAAAAGAGAGTCTCAGAATGTTACAAACAGGACTTATATCATTGGATAAGAGTGAACCTTTCCAAGGTGACTCCCTTGCGAAAAGTGGTACTCATTTGGATGATTAAGTTATAACTGTTAGTTATAAAATTATTTGTGTTATTGATATGCCTTGTACAGTTATTAGTTCATAGTCATTAAGGTATCCTGAGGATATGCCTCTATTTTAATTTTATGGTAGTTTGATGATAAATCAGACTTGCTGATAACTTAGGAAGCCAGTTATACATGTTTATTGCTTTATACCAAAATACAATTTTAATAATTTTCTTTTCAAAAAACTCACATTCTGAACACAAATCTAAGATAACTGTAATAGATAGTAATGGTTACCGTGTTATGTTGCTTATTAAGCATTTTCACAGGGCGGTGCCTGTGGCTCAGTGGGTAGGGCGCCGATCCCATATACCGTGGGTGGCGGGTTTGAACCCGGTCCTGGCCAAACTGAAACAAAAAAATAGCCGAGCATTGTGGCGGGTGCCTATAGTCCCAGCTACTCAGGAGACTGAGGCAAGAGAATCGCCTAAGCTCAGGAGTTGGAGGTTGCTGTGAGCTGTGATGCCATGGCATTCTACCAAGGGTGATAAAGTGAGACTCTGTCTCTAAAACAAAAAAAATAAAAAAAATGTTTTCACAAAGGGTTCCTGTTTTCTTAAAGCTTTTCAGATGTTGACACTAGGCCAGCACTACTCTTCATATTTAAGAAAACTAGGGAAACCTCCTGAAGACACTGTTGCAGTAGCACTGAAGTTACCACCTGTAGTCTGGAGCCAGGAAGGCCTTAGGCCTGCCATTCTTTGAAGGACTGCAATTCAAAGCGTCAGTGCCACTAGGTGACTCTCTGGGAACACTGAATTTTTAGGGGTCAAAAGATTCCAATAGTTTTTCATAAATCAATGTCAAATGTTGTAGTGTTCACTTTTAGAAAAGCTGAAAGAGAGGGCGGTGCCTGTGGCTCAGTGCGTAGGGTGCCAGATCCATATACCCAGGGTGGCGGGTTCTAACCCTGCCTTGGCCAAACTGCAACAAAAAATAGCCGTGCATTATGGTGGGCGCCTATAGTCCCAGCTACTCGGGAGGCTGAGGCAAGAGAATCGTCTAAGCCCAAGAGCTGGAGGTTGCTGTGAGCTGTGACGCCATAGCACTCTACCAAGGGTGACACAGTGAGACTCTGTCTCTAAAAAAAAAAGAAAAGAAAAGAAAAGCTGAAAGAGGCTGTATACATTTCAGATCTTGATGACACAAATATAGCAAAGTCTCAGTCATACATGAACAGAACCCAAAAATAACTGGGCAATTCAGTGGACGAGTGGAAAATTCACAAATAAGTTATGATTAGTTAATGATTTTTTTCTTCAACTTTACTCAATTTTATTGAAAATTTAATTTATGGACTAAATTGGAACATATCTTTTTTTCCCTCACATAGCTTGATCATGACTTAAAACATGCTCATGAACTCCGCCAGGCTGCATTCAAGCTCTATGCCTCTCTTGGAGCAAATGATGAAGACATCCGGAAGAAGGTGAGTCTGGGAGAGGGGCGTCCCCCAGTCCTGACAGCCAGCAGGCAGGGAGTGACATCAACCTGAAAGTCGTGGTGAAGAGCACTAACAGTGACTGTTTGAATATAATAAAGCAGAGTGACTAAAGGCATAACTGAAGAATGAATGGGACCCAGATTTGTGGGGTTGTTTGTTTGTTTTTAGAACATAGAGTGGCATGACCGTGCTGGAATGATAAATAACTGGTGTGCTTTTTTTGTGTCTTTAATATGAATAATTATGTTGCACATTTTTGCATGTGTTCTGATAAAAATTTTAGCACTGTGAAGCTTCAGACACCTTGAAAGACCTAACGTTAGAATTGTAAATGTTATTTATGGAAATACCTTCCAACGCCATTGAGAAATTCAAATCTTTATTGTATATTGTTCTTTGATATGTGGCTTAATTTTATGTTTTGATTTTTTTTGCTACTGTGCAAGTTTAATGTGAATAAAAACTTTGTGGAATGATGATTTTATGTTTAGTGAGTGGTCATCTGAATTCTCCAGCTCCCCAAAAGTATATCATTGGTATAGCACATTTATGTTACTAAAGCCTAGTTAATACTAAACTCATGTTCTTTATGAGAATAGTTCAAGGTGAGGAGTAAAAAATTATAGTTGTAACCTTTTACTTGGCTCCCTCCACAAACCAAAGGCTGCAGCTTACCACTCAAAAACAAATATAATAAATTCTATACAAGGTTTTTAGGACCATCAGTGAACAAAATCACATGTTCTGTGCTGAGAAGCCATAGCAGAAGGAGTAAATTGGGCATTATTTGCTGAACATCACAATCTACTAAATCTCCACATCTGTATTGGTATTTTGAGGAACACTGTGATAGAAATCACAAAGTATTGGAGTTTACCATGATTTAGAGAAGTACTTCAGGCCTGCAGAAAGAGAAGCTAAAACAACCTTACATTTGTTGAAATAAATTGAAAATAAATTATACTTTAAGAAATTAAAGTGTAGTCGCAAAAGATTAGATGAATGAGCAACTTTAATTTAAAATTGGTGCAGAAAGCACTATAAACTGAATGTTATCCATGTACCTCAGTCTAGTTCAGTTAATAAGATGTTTGACCTGAAGTGTTTTTAGTAAATGCCTATGAATATTATTTTGACACCCTAAGCTTTCACTTGTAAACTGTTACTGTAAGGCAAACATAGTAGTGATACAATAATTCCTTATGTGTAAACATGATTTATGGATGTTGATGCTGATATATTTGGTTCGGTTTAGGTATATGGTGAATTGCAAGGGAAGCGGCTTTTATGGCAGCTCATACAGATAAAACATTTTTTAAAAATTGGCATGGACTGTATAACTTAAATACATAAATTGTTTGGTTTTGGCTGGTTATTAGAGCCCTTTGGAAACAGAAGTATTTTATCCGTTCTTAATAGCTCCAACAGGCCATGTCTTGAACTGAAAGGGAGTTAGATAGATAGACCATAATGGGAAAAAATAGGTTGTCCATTTGTACTTCTTTGTACTTTTTTGTTAATAAACTGTTGTTCTGGAATTAATTCGTGATATCGTGTTCTAGAAATACTTGCAATAATCTAATCAGTAGTCTATTAAAACTTGTATTCATATTATGTATAATTTCCTGGTAAGGCTAACTCCTGATCATTTCTGTAGAAAGATGATATAAATAAAGAATAAGTCATTATTATTTAATAGTTTTTTTGTGTGGTAAAGAAAAGATACTGTGACATTCTTATGTAATGGGGATTATATAGCATTTTTAGGAAGGTATTTCAATTTTGGGAAATTAAGTGTTTAAATAATTTATAGTTCATAGTAACTACTAAAGAGAAAAATTGTAAAATGTAAAATATAAAGTAATTTTGTGTAAAATCTGCTTGAAGACTGATCTTAGGAGTGGAAAATTCTTATTTTCAGTGTATAAAAAAATGATAACTCTTTTGAATGCATTTATTTCTGTTTTATTTTTTGTTGAAATAATTATTTGGATAGATTTTAATTTACTTCATGAAATACTTCTCTTTTGCACTTATGCCATGAACTTTGATTGTATTCCCTTTTTTGTGTAGATTCTTAAAGTACAGTGTTTATTATTGGTTTTTTAATGCAATACTTATGTTTGTGAAAATGGAATTTTAGTTAACTGAATTAATGAGTAGAAAATCTCTGAAAGTTTATAAGGGCTATAGACCTATTCTCCTCCAGTCTTACCTGCCCCCCCCCAAAAAAAACAACAAAAAGGTTTTTTATTTCTTATAGGAGAAAAACACGAAATGTTTAGCTGGTCTGCCATTTAAATCAAAAGCAATATAATCCAATAAGTACTATTAAATATGAAATAAATACTGTAAGTAATATATACTTCAGTGCTCTATCCCAGCTGGTTAAGGAAAGGAGGCAGAATGAAGATAAGAAAACAAGAGCAAAGAAGTATAGACAATGAGAGCAGTTAAAGGAGGACACTGCCCTCTCTCTTCATAGAGTTATGTCCCTCTCTTATCATTTCTAAAGGCTTCTAAAAGCCTGCTGGGTTTTCATTTTTTTGATAGCCACCTTTTTGGGCCAGACAAAATAAAACTGAAGACTGAATATGATGTAGGTCAGAGATTTGGCACCCCTGCTTTGGAGCAGTGTTGGTGTATTCCTATTAAAAGAAGCTGTGTAACAGTCCCTGGAACCTACTAAGCACTCAATATTTGTTGAATATAGAAATGAAAATGCAGAAATCATACACAGTGTGACATTTCCTTTAATATGTCTGGATCTTTCTGGATCCTTCTGTGTGGAGTAAAGTTGATATTCCAATTCCTAGCTTTGCATCCTTTATTACTCTGTGACATACTTGAAATTTTCCTTCTTTCTCGTGGTGTCCTGTGAGCTAGGGCAAAGGAGGGTGGTTGGTGGAAGGAGTTTTACAGGTGAGAGTGAAAAACATTACCATTGGCTGTGACATGAAGCAGGAGAAGAAGCCCAAAGAAAGATGGAGGATCCCTGAGCATGGCAACAGTTATGGCCTGGTGTAGGAGAATTCAAATTACCTGTGAGAATTGACCCTGACTCTGAATAGATTTGGTTAGAGAGAGTTAAGGACATAGGAATTGAAAACTCTGTGGAAGAGGGGTCTAGAGCACAAGAGCGATGATTGCATTGGCAGCAGGGCCAAGTAAAAATTAGCTGTCACCTCTGCTGAGGGAAAAGTCTAGTTTCTTAGTTGGGTTTTTTTTTGGGGGGGTGTTTTTTTGCTTGGGGGAGGATTGCTTGTTTTTAGCAAGGGTGGGGGTGTTTCACTGTGTTGTCCTGGCTGGTCTCAAACTCCTGACCTCTAGTGATCTTCCCACCTCAGCCTCCCAAAGTATTGGGATTATGGGGAGAACCACCTTGCCTGGTTGGAAAGAGTCTAGTTTCTAATGATAGCCTTTATTACATACTAATGCTGAGTAGGAAGCAGAAGTCCAGTTAATGGGACAGTAGAAAGGAAGGAAGTTAGGATACCAAGCAAATACAACATACTATTTTAAATACTGGCATTCCCAGTCAATAGTAAAGTCGTGCATAGGCAGCAGTGGCAAACAATCCAGTCATTTTGAAGCTGATTCTTTTATAAAGAATTGGTACTGTGAAAACCATTATTTGATTAACACCTGTTGATTATCCATTAGGTTGGAAGTTGAAAAAGGATTGTCTCTCTTTTATTCTCTTCAAGGAACTAGTAGAATTTATCTAGCAATGTTAGTGTAAATTGAGGAAAATTAGAGGTAGTAAAGTATAAATTAAAATCTAAGGAAATTAATAAACCAGGATGTTGGTTTTATTTTTGACAAAAATAAACATATTACAAATATTAAATGAAGTACTTATTGTAGCCTTTGTTTCTGTTGGGCAGCTGATTAGGGAACTTTTCAGAAAGCTGTTCTCTAAGGTTTTAATATACTTACATTTTAGCTGGAGATCCCATTTGAGGAACTAGAATGTAAGCTCCATGAGGGCAGGGATTTTTTTTAATGTTTTGTTCCTTACTGTATTCCCAGCATCTGTACCACTGTCTCTGCTTAGTTGACACTTAATAAATACTTGAAGAATGAATGAAAAAAGAATGATCAAATGAATGGATCAGCCATATTGCAAAATTGAATTATTAAGTACTTATTGAATTATATATGGTCCTCTCTGCATTAGGAACTTTGCTGACCTCACTAGCAATTCTGTATGTAATAAGAGGAAATTTAAAATGGGGTACATATGTATCTGGTCATATAGTCAAGAGATTTCACTATTATACTTACCATAGAGAAAATGCAGATAATTCCCATTTTTCAATAGATAGGCAATCTTGAGAGTATGTCTTCTACTCACTTAGATACTAATCAAAACATGTTTTCTAGTATGGTACTTGCTTCATTTCAAAATAATTTGGACCATTTCTTAGCAAATACGGGGTTCTTTTTTCTTTTGAAATGTATGATTAAAAAAAATTAGCATTCATAAATGTGAATTTGGACCAAGTTTTCTAGGGGTAAAAGTATGATTTGATTTATAGAAATTAACTAATAAAAAATCAACCTGTTCTATAAGATGTACAACTATATAAAATATTAATGAATATCTGATGTTTAATGTTAGTAATTCAATTGTACATAGACTGATCGAACTACTTTATGTAAACATTGTTAACTGGATGAAGGGAGGAAGGCAATCAGGAAGGGAGTGAAAGGAGCAATAAAACATAGCCTTAGAATCTCAGTAAGTAGAAGAAAAGCAAGAATTGAAGGAGCAGTAAGAACTAACTTAGGACTCAAGGAATTCATTTGGAACCAATAAAAATGGACATAGAGGCTGGTTGCAGTGGCTCACGCTTGTAATCCTAACACTGTAGGAAGCCAAGGTGGGTGGATTGCTTGGGCTCAGGAGTTTGAGACCAGCCTGAGCAAAAGGGAGACTCCGTCTCTACTAAAAATAGGAAAACGAGCTGAGTGTTGTGGCGGGCGCCTGTAGTCCCAGATACTCAGGAGGCTGAGGCAAGAGGATCGCTTAAGCCCAAGAGTTTGAGGTTGCTATGAGCACTGCACTCTACTCAGGGTAACAGAGGGAGACTCTGTCTAATAAAAGAAAAAAAAAATGGACATAATTATCTATGGAGCTATCTTTGAATCAATTTGGAATTCAGCTTAATTATTTCGTCATTTTTAATGCTTTCTAAACGCTTTTTATTTTACTTTTTCAAGAATTAAAAACATGAAATCTTAAGTTTTTGTTCCTTAAAAGTAAAACCGTCATCTGATCACAATGACTTCAAATGACATATGTGAAGAAGGTAGCCAAGGGTAGGATGTATTTTCTTTTTAAACTGAACCAGTTTTTTGGTTTGTTTGTTTGTTTTTTTTTTTTTTTGAGAAGTAAGGCAGGATAAAATAAAGGAAAACAAAGATCAAGAATTTATAACTATAAAATCATTATAAAGATAAGTATAGTGTGTTTAAAATAGTGTAGTGTCTGCCACATAATAGATAATCATAAATAGAAGCATTTATTTGAATATCTTACATGACTCATTGGAAGATTAAAAATGTATATTGTTAAAATTTTTTTTTTAGGGTGGTGCCTATGGCTCAAAGGAGTAGGGTGCCAGCCCCATATGCCAGAGGTGGCAGGTTCAAACCCAGCCCCGGCCAAAAAAAAAAAAAAAAAAAAATTGTTTTATTGTTTGGGATTCATTGAGGGTACAAAAAGTTAGGTTATGCTGATTGCATTTGTTAAAGTCCCTCTTACACTTGTGGAAAATGTACATTTCTTAAGTGTATTAGAAAAGGTGACCAACATTGAAGGCATAAAAAAAAAGATTTACAATGAAGAAAGTGATTTTATGCTATAAATTTCCAAAATTGTTAGTTATTTAATCCAATAGAAGAATGCTTATATTTTAGAAACAGGTTCTTTCTGTAGAGTGTTAATAGTTACAACGTGTCTTCTGGTTTTATAATTTTAATATACTGATTTTTTAAAACATCTTATTATCATAGCATGCCTTCCAAAGCACCAAATATAATTTCATTTTTTTTTGACGTTAAATAGAATGTACAGTACAAATCAATATAAATGGTTAAAATCCTAGATATTAGATGTCTGGAAAAATTTCTGTCTGATTACTTAAGAATTACTGTCCATGAATGTCATTTCTCCAAAGGGTTCTCATTCATTTGGTCCACATTCCAAATATATATGTTCACATTCTGAATAAATGTACATTTTTAATGTTTTCCAATCAATGCTATAAGGTTTTAAAGTATATTTCTAAATTTAAGTCACTTTTTAAAATGTTAATCTTTCTGCTATCCCAAAAGTTTATTAAGCATTCACTTTGAACATTTTTGCCATTTGTTGTAGCTTGATTTTACTACTAGTTGATCTTCTGGGTGACAGTATAAATAAACCAGGAATTTATATTTTCAAATATTTTGCAAAGTTTAATAATTCTAAATGGTCATTTAAAAGGCACAGCATCAGATTCTGTATTTGTCTCTACTATGAAATCAGGCAGATGCAAAAAGTTGTTTTTAAGCCTTAGCCTGCATATTGAAACAAAACACCCTGAACATGTTGAAGGGTTTTCCATCACAGAAGTAGCACCCTTCAGGACTTGGCTGTGCTACTGAGTAGCAGGAAATTTATTCAGGATTAATAATTCCTTGACTTGAACTGTGGCTAAATTGTTAGTTATCTTCTTAAAGCTAATCTACCAAAGAATTTTAAATGCATCTTGCAACATTCATTCATCATGGTAAGTATTTTTTAAAAAATAACCACGACAGAACCAGGTTTTGCCACTTGCCCACAGTATTGAGACCCTTGGCCATCAGCATACTGAAAGAAGCAAACCTGGGAGTGATAATGCTATTCACATAATAGAGGTATTTATAAAATGAAGTAACACATTTTTGTTTCAGAGTTTCATTAAATGGAGATAATTATAAAATTGAGTGTTATGCTACTGTGATATGTAGTTGCTTAAACCATTGAATTGCAGTTCTTCTTAAAGTATAAAGTAATAGTTGTTTAATTAGTTGTTTATAGTCTAAGTAAAAGACACAGATGTCTTATAAACCAAGAAATGGGCTAAAACATTTACTTTATTAGATCTGTCAAGCTAAAATTAGTGGCTTAGTTGAATTTCTATCTGGAAATGAATGAAATGTTTGGAATAAATATTTGTAGAGTAGTAGAACTTGAAAAAATTGAGTTTTTGATGAAGAATCAGGAATTGTTGCTGTACTCCATCCTATGATTAAAATGTCAGCACAGGGGTTGGCAAACTACATCTTATGAGTATACCTCTTACTGACAGGATAATTCTCAAGATAAGAATAGTTTTTGCATTTTTAAATGGTTGGGGAAAAATCAAAAGATGAATAATATTTCCTGCCTGGCATGTGAAAAGGAAACTAAATTCAAATTTGTTTTCATAAAATTTTATTGGAATATAGCCATGTTGGTTTATGTGTTGTCTTTGGCTGTTTTACCATACCATGGCCAGTTGAGCAGTTCAACCGACTCTTCATGGCCCACAAGGCCTGAAATATTTATTGCCTGGCTCTTACAGAAGAAGTTTGTTCACCCTCTGCTAATATTGCTCAGCTAAATAGAAGTTATCAAAAACCAGTTTAGTGCAAAACTACCCCCTCCGTATGCCCCTAAGTACTGGACTACAGAAGGAAATAGAGCCCTGACCAGAAGAGGGAGGAGCCAGTTGCCTTTCCAAAGGAAGGCATTTTCAAATGTTGACAGTAAGACACTGTCATAGGATACTTTTCTATGTACTGATACCCTTTTCTGAATGATGTTGGCATGTGACAGCCCCTAGACAAATTAGATAAAAACTGTGACTTTTGGTTATGATAAATGTTACTGGATTCTGTGCATTGGTTAGCAGAATTGCCTGAATAAGATTTTTCACAATGCTCAAGAGAAAAATAAAGATCTAGTTTACTTAATTGAATATAGTATATTAAGCTTCTGCTAACTCTAAGACATTGTGTTAGATAGTATGGAAACATGTAAAAATTATATAATTGAGATAGATCAAGAGATAACCTGTTTGGGAAACTGAATTCAACATAAATGTAACTACTACTACTTATTGAACACTCACTATGTGCTGCACTCTTTGCTAAGCATTAGCACATTATCTCCCTTGAACCTCATACCACCTGTTGAGATAGCTTTTGCATATTAGGAAATGAGCAGTTTGGCCAAGGCCACCCAGCTAGTAAATGGGAGAGTCTACATTTTATCCCAGTTCCTCTAACTCCAAAGCCTATGCACCTAACCATTGTGTTACTTTACTCATACTAAGTTAAATACCATTATTAGAGCCAAAACATGACTTAGAATGATAAGAAATTCATAGAAGAGTATATGATTAATCTGAAATGGGTGAAAAAGAAAATATGAATTGAGAGAATGTCGTATATGGCATAATAGTTTGTGTTCGCTGGTTGCAAAGCAGGAAACTTGGAAAACATGTCATTTCTCTCCCATAGTTTTTGACATTAAGTGGGTATGAGATGGTTTGATCCGTTTGTCCATTCATCATGTGACATTAGTTATGTACCCTCTGTGTGCCCAGGAATGAAGCAGAACACAGGTGTGTATTTTGTGAGTGCTTAAAATTTAAAGTAGTTAGGGAGATGGAACACTAAATTGCTATGTAGTAATTGCAGAGCCTCATGTGTATATAAAAAGTTCTTTCCACATTGAAAGCTAGTCTGCCATGAATGACATATCCACGTATGATTAAGATATGACTATAATTGAAATAATCTATTTTGAGTGAATCTGGAAAAGTCCATCTCTTAATAAAGTTTATTTGAAAGCTCTCTCACCTTCTCCCAGACCTAAAATACTAAAATGATTGTTTCAAAAGTTTTGACCCACCCAATGAGGGATCTCCATTATCTGTGTTCCTTCTGCATCAATTGTGTTTTTCTGAGAGCACTATAAATGTAATTATGTTGTAAGCTATTGTTCTAAAGAGGAAGTATGCAGAACCAATGATGTCATAGAGGTACAATTTCAGCATTTTATTCTGTAAACAGCTTTCTTATGGAATAGATTTAAACTCAAGGCAACTTTTGAAATCCTTGGATCTTTAATAGTTGTCAAGGTGCAAAATTTGTCACTAGAATGTAAGCTACATAAAAGTATACCTGGCATATTGTAGGTGTTATATCTATTGAGTAAATTGTGTAGGTCAGAACTTGAAAATTTAACCAACTAACCTATAGGATAATAAAGACAGTGAGCTACATGGCTATGTACATAGAAGAATGAGGTCTTGAAGAGGGCATTGTGTTGCACAATTTCTGGGGCAGTGCATCATTCATGTCCCTTGATGGCAAATAGAAAGAAATGGAGTGAAGTTTCTAATTCAGTTATTTGAATTATAATGTATAATAGTTTTATTTATGTATTAAAAGAATGTAATTGAGTGGCTGTTAGATTTTATCCTACCATTAAGCTTTAATGACTTTAAAAATTGAACTCTTACATATAAAGATTTTTTTGATAGACATGTAAGTATTTTTGACATGTGTTTATACTTTTGGTTTTGGAAAAAGGAGAAGTTGATCTCAGAGAAAACTCCCACTAACCCCCAAAGTATAGAAAAGTTTAGAACTTTCTTCTATTGTTGCTTCTAAATATTTTAACATAAATGAGTTTCCCAGCTATTAAGAAAATAAAAAAGTACTGAGGTAGAAATTATAAAGTAGCAATTAAAGAGGATTAGAAGGAAAAATGAAATATAGAAACTTAAGAGTGGGCCCAGTATGAGAACCCCTCCTCTTTATTCTCTACTCCTGAAGTGAAGTAATGCTGTCCCTGGCTCCCAACCGTGCCCACAGGAGAAGCTAGATGTTGATTTAATTCATAACCTTCAAGAAAAAGGACCAAAAAGAGGCACTGCAGATCATCTCTTAGATGATATGGTTTATTTTTTTTTAAGGTCTCTGGCTGACAGAAGGTACATTATTTCCTCCTACTCTGTGTCCTAAACATTGCTCTGTTGACCCAAGATCATAGTTAGAGAAATTTGGTATGAGTGTAGGAATGGGTAGCAATGAAAGAATAAAAGGAAAGAAGAAATATTCTTTAAAATGTTTACAAAGATTTCAGAATATGATATATTGATCAGTGTTCTGTTCTAAGAGAAACCGAACAGCTTCTTTTTCTCTTGTACAAAAACAGCCTTTGGTGAAAACTGCTTTATTTTTAAAATATTTGTTAAAGGAAAATGTCAGACAATCTTACATTGGGGCAATGACAAAGATACTACATAGAGTGGGCTGTGGTTGGGAAAGCTTACAGTTCTTTTCCAAAACAGATGGGTAGGGCTTGTGGTCTGAGGACAGTAGAATGTTAGTTCCATTTGGTTACAATCTACTGAAGCTAGGTCCTGATTCTAGAATAGATCAGATCCTAATAGAATTGAATTGAAATGTCAGTGAAAGTCAGTTTTGTGGCTTCTTCCCAGTTTCTTCTTGGCTTATCTTTTTTCTCCATTGGCTTTCATCCTCTGACCTTTGTTACCTTACTCCCAACCAAAGCTAAATTGTTAATTCGCCATTTTTCTCTCTTGGAGGTCCAGTAAAGTATGTCTCTTTTCCTCCCGTGTTCAGTTTATTAATGATGACCTCTCTTGCCTAGAATAGTATACTAATCTTTATTGGCCTAAGATGTCACTATATAGTCTATGGTTTCTACAGCAATGATAACCTTTTACAGTTATCTTCTCTTTCCCTGTTTTCAAAGTCAGGTTCAATTTAGTTATTAAGGCTAAGCAAAAAAATCTCACCCTTACAGGACAGCAAGTAAAAAGGACCTCACTGTGGAAATAAGAAAATTCAGGGGAGGCTCGATGCCTGTGGCTCAACAGGCTAAGGCACCAGCCACGTACACCTTAGCTGGCGGGTTCGAATCCAGCCCAGGCCCGCCAAACAATAATGGCTGCAACCAAAAAACGGCTGGGCGTTGTGGCAGGCGACTTGGGAGGCAGAGGCAGGAGACTCGCGTGAGCCCAGGAATTGGAGGTTGCTGTGAGCTGTGAAGCCACAGCACTCTATCCAGGGTGACAGCTTGAGGCTCTGTCTCAAAAAAAAAGAAAGAAAATTCAGGGGAGCCCTAGTTCTGCCCAGATTTGCCTAAAGAACTTGTATCAGTGACTTAATCTTTCTGAACTTTTGAGACTATTTCTGAGACCTTTTCAGATTTTAACATTATTTGCCTCAAAAATGAACCGGCAAAACTGTTTTTAATTGTAACAATTATATCTGCTGCCATTATTGCCATGCAGAAGAATGCAGTAAGAGTATTGGTTTCTCAAATGAATCTGTTTAGGAGCAAAGACTGATTGCTCTTGATTCATGGAAGATTGTGTATGACTGGAGGTTCTTGTCTTAATTCGTGGAAGATCATGTGTGACTGGAGGTTCTTGTCTTGTTTGCTTTGTTTTAATAAAGGGGAAATGGTATAAGGATGTACTCAGGAATTATAAATATTAGGTGCTCAAGCATTTCTGTGATATATATGGCATCATACCCTTTAGTTAAGTGTTCTGTGGTCATCTTATGAAATCACATTGTCACTTCCTAGACTCTAGAAAAAGATTGGTTTTCCATTTCGGGGACTGGATCTCTCTCCAGACCACTACTGATTCTACTCAGTCTACGAGATAAGCTGATTGTACATGCTTATTTCAATCTGGTGTCTACTCTGTTACCTCATAACCCTTCTCTTTCCTCCCCAGCCTCTGCCCCATTTCCAAGACCAGTGTCTTGACTGCACTGAAATCAGACCTTGTGTTCATAGTGCTCGTCTCATGGAAAAAAACAAGATTAATATACTATACTAGGCTAGATCTTAAATAAGTGATTTTGCTAGGAAAGACCCAAGCGTGCACCCTGGAACTCATCTGAATTCATACTTAAGAGTCTAAAGCATTACCATCAACACCCAACAGGTCCAGCTTCCATTATGTATTCCTTTCACCTTACCAGACCTACTCCTCCTTCCCAACCTTCTTGTACCACACCCTGTTTGGCTGCTTATTTCCTCCTCCTTTAACCAGACTTTCTGAATTTGGTATCTTACCTGCTTAGATCTTATGTGGCTGCCTCTTCTGACTTTCAGAGTTTGACTCCAGATCTTAACTATTTCTGGCCAGTTCTGTCTTGTTTTACTCATACTCCATTAGAACTTTTTCTGGAACCTTTTATAGAAGCCCATTTGGAATTATGTTGTATTGGCCTGGCTGTTGTGAACATTAGCATAAATGATTGACATTAAGAGAATGCCCACTTCACCATCCATCCCCTTGACTCCAAGCCCACCCACTTTGAATTATCTGAGAAATTTGCTGACACCACCAAAAACCTATCTTATTTCAGTTTCCACATATTTTGTTTGACTGTTTGAACACAGTTCAAAGTCCAAGCTCAAGTTATATTAGTACCTGGAGAATGCTTCATCCTGGGCCATCCTGGAAGAGGAATAATTGGGCCTGGGTTTTTTGGTTTTTCTTTTTTGATGATTATTTCTTTGACTCTTCTAGTTTTTCATATGCTGTAAGGAAAATAATGGTTTGTTTCCCAGCCACAACTAAGTTTTAGGTACTCTAGAGCTCATGGAGGTCTGGCAAGTTCCCTTGTGACTGAAGGTCCATCTTTAAATGGTTAACATTCCCATGTAGACCATAAACTACTACCTTAGTACACATTATCTGGGTTCTGCATTTTTCCCTTGATCCTCTCAGGTGACTGCTCCTCTCTCTCAGAGGTCATAGGAGTCTTGTACCAATGACAGGAGGCTCAGATTCTATTCTCACATATCCATAGCCACTACTGCAAGAGCTGCAATGCCAAAAACAAAAGTCTTAACAAAAACACATAGTCATAAAGACTAAAGACTCCAGCAGGCAGATGCATAACACCAGGTTCATTGACCTACAACTCTATCAGTTTAGCACATAGCATTTTTTATGTGACTTAATTCTATAGTTAAACTTACAGAGAAGAGCGGAGAAAGAGGTGGCTTCCTCTACTCTGACTATTCAGTCTACCACCAGTACCCCTCTTGCCAGGCACAGTGTCTGTGTGACAGAGGGCACTGTCTCTTCTTCTTTTTTAGCAGATCCTACCAGCTATGCCACAGGGCATATTTGCTGAGCTATGGCTGAGGAATCTCCAACAAGAACCATGAGGCAAAACTTATTAAATGTAGAGTATCAGTGTCTTTACTTAGTGATTAAGAAAATGCTATGAGGGCTATCTCTCACAGTACGATCAAAATGTTTCTGATTGTATATGAAGCACATTCTGCCCTATGATTGCACCAATGTACACAATTATGATTTAATAAAATTATTAAAAAAAAAAAAAGTTTGAGACGCCTGCAAGTCTAGACGCTACATGCTGGAATGCTAGAGGATAAACTTCTACAGATAGATGAATTACTTGTTTTCTGAATGATATACAGGTAGGCCCCAAATTACAAACATCCAACTTACATCCAACTTGCACTTACAAATGGAGGCTATTACAGTAAGTCCCCAGCTTACAAATGTCTGATTCACATATGACTCATGCTTACGATTGGAGACTATAACAGGAAATAAGTAAACGCACCTGTTCCAATTTACGTACAAATTCAACTTAAGAGCAAACATGCAGAACCTATCTAGTTCTTAACCCAGGGACTGGATGAAATGTTAAGAGACTTGGGTTCCAGTCCTGTTACGAGCTCTTTCACATTTCTGGGCCTTGTTTTGTTCATCTGCAAAATAAGGGCCTGATCTAGATGGGGCTTTTATGTTCTTTTAGTTTCAACTTTCTGTAATTGCCCTGCTCCTCCTCCCCAGCCACACACTGTGAGGCCACTTAAGCCCCTAATGGGAGCTCAGTCTCAGCAACTTGGATGCCAGTTTATTTATTATTTAGCCAAGGAAAAGGAAAGAAACCTCTCCTCTTCCAAAGAGGCCAGTGTTAGCAGAGATAATCTTAAATTCCCTGAGCTCCAAGAACTCTGCAGATCAAACTGAAAGATTCCCTAGCAACTACCAAAGTTGAAGAAAATGATCTGAGTGTGTAAATTCCGTCCTTGTGTGTAAATTCTTATTGGAAGAGTTCTAGATGAAAAATCGTTTTAGTTCTGGAGATGGCCGTTCACCATGTCATCTGGTGCTGGAACTTGAAAGAAGAGCTTGAAATAAGATCTAGCTCCTGGCAAATGATCTTAGGGGCCACAGTCTACTGGAGTCAAGGCTATGTCAGCTTGTGTGTTCAAACCAAAAGTGACACTGAGGCTTTAGCTATGCCAGAGTGAGAGGCTGTGGCTTTCCTGCAGTCTTAATGGTTATTCTTGGCATGTCTCAGCTTTGCGTTTTCACAGTATGGAAACTTGGGTGTAGCACAAATTTCCCTCTATCTTCTGTGCTGGTCCTAGGTATGATTCTATGGCTAATGCTGATGTTACCCACATTGCTTTCTCCGCCTTTCTCCCTCTGCTATCTGCATTGTAGGTGCTCTGGAACTCTAAGACAAACATATTGATTATTAGCCTGACCAATCGATTAATAACAAATAGTAAACATTTTCATGGCTTTAAAGTGTTTTTCCTTCTCCACCTCTCTCTACACTCATCTCTCTCTTAGCATGTTTCCACCTTATTCTAGGTTACTTTACTCTCTTCCTTTTTTTTTTCTTTGCTTTTTGGAGCCAGAGTCTCACTCTGTCACCCTGGGTAGAGTGCTGTGCCATCATAGCTCACAGCAACCTCAAACTCTGGGGCTCAAGCAATCCTCCTGCCTCAGCCTTCCGAGTACCTGAGACTATAGGCTCCTGCCACCATGCCCGGCTAGTTTTTGTATTTTTAGTAGAACTCCTGAGCTCAGGCAATCCACCTGCCTCAGCCTCCCGAGTGCTAGAATTCCAGGTGTGAGCCCCCGCGCCCGCCTGTCTTCCTCCTCTTGACTGCTCTTGCCTGGTCGCCGGCTTTGGGTCTCTTCTTCCCTCTGAATGCTCATTCTCGGTCTTCCTCAACTCTTTCCTCTGCCTGTTATTTCCCTCATCAAATCAGTCCAATCTCGGTATTCCTGTTGACATCCTAATGTGGACTGCTCAGAAGCCTACAGAGGGCTCCAAGCCCTCTCTTGAGTCTCGGGTGACCACTGGATCAGAGTGCAGGCTGAATCCCTTCTCTGCTGCTCAGAACAGCTGTGCAAATGTGCACAAGAGACTCAAGCCTCAGTTGCCTTATCTACAAAATGGGGAAAACAATCAGTGTTGTACATGCAATAAGCATTCAAGAAATTAATTTTATAAAGTGATTGGCTTATCCTAATCACTTAAGATGTGCTATCTCTGATTTCCTTTAAATAATTGAGCTGTGGAACTTGGGCGCATTTTTTGCACACATCTGGTCTCTAAATAAACTAAACAAAACACCTCTCATGATCCTCTAAGGATCTCTATTTCTGTTAGTGCTGTCACCTACCTTCCCATTTCCAGAGCATGCCCCTATCCCTAGTCAATTGTCAAGTCCCACCTCTCAACCTCTCAGTTCAAGTTCAAGTTCCACTCATCACTTCAAGTCTGACCCCTCCTCTCTAGTCTCATCCCCACTAGTTTAATTTACCCTGTTTCTTGTCATGGTTCCCTAAGCAGTCTCCCTTACTCTCAAGTTTTTCTTACTGCCAATCCATTCTGTAGCTCACAGAAACGTTTTCTTGGCATATAGCTGTAATCGCATACTCCCTGGCTCTAAACAAATTCCACTAATTCACCCTTCTTGTTGAGTAAAGGCCAGTTCTTCAATGTAATGTTCAAGTTCTCACACAGTATGATGGCTTAGCTCAGAGCACATGTTGGGAGTTAAGCGGGGTGCCATGCCCTCTGAGTGACATGAGTAGGCGTCAGCTTGGAGCAGGAGAAACTGTGAGTCACTTGGTTCTTTTCAGTAAAGGGGCAGAGAGTATAATAAGACCTATATTCTATAAAGGTCTTTACACAATAG
>CAUYRH010149943.1:0-39299 GCA_963574655.1 Perodicticus potto | reverse complement strand
TACCGTTCGATCCTGCAATTCCTCTACTAGGTATATACCCAGATGATCAAAAATTATTTTACAACAAAGACATTTGCAACAGAATGTTTATTGCAGCCCAATTCATAATAGCCAAGACATGGAAACAGCCCAAGTGCCCATCAACCCACGAATGGATTGACAAATTGTGGTATATGTACACCATGGAATACTACATAGCCATAAAAAAAGGAGACGTCACATCTTTTATGTTTACCTGGATGGAGCTGGAACATATTCTTCTTAGTAAAGTATCTCAAGAATGGAAAAAAAAGTAGCCAATGTACTCAATACTACAACGAAATCAATATATAACCAGGTACACACTCATATGAATGGCAAAACATAACTAGTCCAGAAAGTAGAAGGGAAGAGGAAAGAGAGGGAAGGGGAGGGAGGTTGTGGGAGGAGAGAGAGTATTCCGGAGGGAACCTCACCTAATGTGCATGTTGCAATGGTATATTTCAAAACTATTAAGAAATGTGTATAATTGTGATGGATGTGTTATTTAGTTCAATGCATTTCACACTGTATATTGAAGCAGTACCCTGAACTCCATACATGCATCAATGTACAAAGTTATGATTTAATAAAGAACAATTTAATAAATAAATAAAAATAAAATAAAAATAAAAATGACTGAAGACGTCGAATAGAATAGTTTCTACTCATTCTGATTAGAAATATCAGTTCATGCTTATTCAATCTCTAAAAATTTTGGATCATTAACTCTTCATATTTGGCAATACAGTAAAAACAAAGCACCCTAAAAGTTACACTGAGGTTTTATATCTCACGAACAACTAAAACTCTTTTAAAATCAAACCTCTTATCATCTTTAAAGGTGTTAACAATAACACTTCCCCTATTTCATCAGATTTTTAGCTACACTACCTATTGGTTGAGAAGTACCGAAAATGAGAGATTATTCCCAGATGGGAACGAAAGGAATTGGAGACCAGGTTCTGTGTGGGCAACGTGGCCTTTCTTCCGCTTGGATGGGAGTGAGCTGAGTTGGAAAAGGAAGTCAGCAGGTGGGTTAAGAAGACTGGGAATATGAAAGTTCAAGGTGTAGGGATTGGCCCACTGTTTCCTTCCTGGACTGGACATTCTATTTGGGCGGGTCCCTATCTTGGGCCCTATCACTAGTTTAATTTTACTGAGGAGACAATATCATGTAAATTTTAGATTAAGACAAGCTGAATAAGCCAGGCCTTATTGTTAACTACCATTTCTATGACCTGAAGTGGATCTCCTAATTTTTGATTTTCTCCCCGATATTAATTTTAATTGGGGCAAAATGATAGTGGCAATCTGATGGTATTGTTGTGAGAAGAGACAATGTAGGTAAAATGCTTAGCGCATAGTGAAAGCTCAATAACTAAACACTTGCTACTACCTACACTGAGTAATAAAGTCACACACAAGCACTACTCCAAGAACTTCACCTATACTGGCTTTTCCAATCCTCACAACTATGACAGAGATAGATATTACTATTATCCCCGTTTAACAGGTGAGAAACCGAAGCAAAGACGTTCAGAACTTGCCTAAGAGCTGGGATTTGAATCCAATCAGTCCAGCTGTAGCGACCTTACCGTTAACCACTGCAGTCTATTCTGCTTTCTGAATTAACAAGCCTTCTTAGAAAAGAAGGGCGGGGGCAGGCCTGGAATGATTTGAGATGTTAAGGAGCACCCTAATATCTAAGATTAGGGCTAACCCCGCTCCACCCCGCCCACTTCCATTTAAGATACTCTAAGAAGCCTTTATGAACTCGAAATATGCTTACCCACTTTTACATCTGATGTCATATTTTGAAAGTTCTTACATCTATCTTATGCAGAGTGGGGAGGGGGCTAATAGAGGGAAAGGCGATAGAAAACCGGATACTCACTCGGAAGGCACAGGGGCAGCACCATATGGCTGACTCACTTAGGGTTTTTTTGTTTTTTTTTTAAGAGAAAGAACATCTTCTGACCCGTAATAAGACACGGCCTTGACCATATGGGAACCCCAACCAATAAAGGGGTAGCGAGAGTGGGTGGGAGCGGGACGTGGGAAGCGCCTCGCTCCTGACCGCCCGGAGACCGCGACCCCGTGGGTCCCCCTCGCTGCCTCTGACCCACGACCCAGGTCACCTGTAGGGATTGGAATCCACCACCTCCGGGCTCATCTTCTCGATGCGGGCTCGGCCGACCACTCCGTCGCCGTCCCCAAGCACCCGCCGACTTCTCTCCTGGGCAAGTTCCCTCTCCAGCTCCTGTACCCGCCGCTGCAGCCGCTGCACAGACTCGGCCATGGCTGGGACCCCGGCCTTCGCCGCCGCCGCCGCCGCCGCCCCACGCTGCTCGGCTGGGCCCGCGACGGGCACGTGAGAAGGCACCTCGCTGCCGCCTTCCTCCCAGCCGGAGCCCCGGGGAGGCGCTCCCGAAGCCGCCCAGACGGACACGTCTCCGCCGCTCCCGAGGGCTTTCCCCGTACCGCTTCCGGTGCGTCGCCGACCTCGCTCCCCCTCTGCAAAACCCGCCTCTTTTGGCTTCCTTTTTCGCGGGATTGGCGAGGCCGGGACACTGCAGACCGGAGTCAGAAGTGTCCGGAGTGGGCGGCCTGCGATGTCTCTTTCTAACCCGGCCGCTAAAGAAGCAGTATCTTTATTCCTGGGCTCCACGTCCCGGCGGGCCCTTTTCTGAACCGGACCCTGGAGGTCTTCCGCCTGCCAGTGCATTACATTTTAGCGCTCGAAACGACGACCGTGGCTTTGCTTTCTCTAAAATTGACATCCCCATTTCCGACACGGACCGAAGAACTTTGTCCGAACACACACTGGGCCCCTCTGGCCCAGAGCCTGGGACACCAGGGGCAGCTGTCTGGCGTTGCTCGGCAACGGCGCTTAGCGTGTGAGCGATTGGCTGGAGCCAGAACCCGCCCCGCTTCGGACGGCTCTGCGCGCGCACCCAGGGCTTAGTCACCCGAGACCTGGGGCCTGTGGTGGCAGTCATGGAGGCGGGCGCCGCTGGCGAGCCTGACACGGCCGAAGTGCTGCCCCAGCACAAGTTCGACCGCAAGTCCCTGGAGGCCTACCTAAACCAGCACTTGCCCGGCTTCGGGGCCGAACCCGAGGCCGCGCTGACGGTGGCCCAGTACAGGTATCGACGTCGGCTTTCGCCTCCAACAGAAACAAAGTTGTGCCTTGGGTTTTCGCTCCTTTGGTTCTGGATGGGTTCCTAAATTGATCCCGATCGCTTTTCCTGAAAAAACGCTTCCTGCAGGCAGGAGCGTCTGTTGCCGATCCCCTGTATTCGATCCTGGGGTCTTACCAATTGAAGAGCAGTAATGGAAGCACAATAACGGTCACCATTCCATTATAGGAAGGAAATGTTTGTAAAAAGGTGGAATTATATGCCTCGAGGATTCACGGAGGCAAATGAGGCTGGAAGCCCAGAGGGAAATAGATGTCTTCTCTCCCCTGTGTGCTGCAGCCATTAGGTCTTTTTCTGAGAAAATGGTGTGATTCCGTTTGATTCCACGGAGGCTGTCAGTGACATCCTAACTCTTCCACTTAGCAAGTCACAGCCCCACTTTGACCTTCATTTCTTTTAAGTGAGGGAGTGGAACTACAGGAGGTGATCTGAGTACCCTTCCCCATCTGAATCTGGCTTTAGTCTGATGTTTTATTAATATAATAACATCTTAAAACTTTTTACAAAAATGTTACTTTTAGAATACATAAGGCTGTAAAAAGAGTCCTAGCATTCAGAAAACTGGATCTATGTCTAAGGCCGTACCGCCCTGAAAGCGCCTCCATGTGTCGTCAGAAAACTGAATCTGCCACTTACTCTCACAAACTCTAAGAACTAGTTTTGTAATTTGTAATACTTTGCCTGTTTTGATTAGACCTAACAATGAAATAAAGTACGGTAATGTGGGTGAAAGGGCCAGTATGCTAGTGGCATTTTATCACTGGCATTTTTATTTTTTGAATACTAATTTTAGTGAAAGTAAAAATGAAAATGGTAAAGATGACTCAGTTTGGGGGTCTAGAATTAAAAGATACCACTTCCCAATATATATTAGAGGATGAAGGAAAAGGTGGAATAAAGAGTAACAGATTTCTAGCCCGGAAGTCTTGTGTTGTAAACAAACTAAAAGAGACCAAAGTTCAAATTTCAACTATTACACTTGCTGTGGAGTTTGGACAAGTTACTCTTGAGTATAAAGCCCTATTTTAGCCCAAAAAAGGATAGTAATATTCATCTTCAAGGGTTATTATAGAAATATCTAACTGAAAGATACGTAATTCTGAACTAAGTTGAATGTTGAATAACTATAATTGTGCTCAATAAATGAAATCAGTTGTGACATAAAAATTGCTTCTAGAACTGTTATGAAAGTTTGATTAAATATGGAACTATAGTTTCCACAGAGAATACACATTCATTTTAAGGACACGTGAAAAAGTTTGTAAAGATTGAAGACATGTTAGGCCACAAAGGAAGTCTCAAAAATTCTTTTTTAAATCCCAAAAGCTTAAGAAAAGACAGCTAAGAAATACAATGTTTAGAAACTAATTGATTCAAAGATTAAAGAGCCAATAGTCCATACAGATAGTTTGATAGTTTATCAAAGTTCAGTATACAAAAATCAATTGCATTTCTCTTCTTTAGCAACAGTTAAAATTAATTTTCAAAAAAGCTACAAAAGCATCAAAAATATAAATTACCTAAATATTAATCTAATAAAAGAAGTAGAAGACCTTTATAAAGAAAATGATAAAATTATTATGAGGACCATGAGAAGAATTTTAAAAAATGAGAGATGCCATGTTCTTTAATAAGAAAATTCAATATTGTAAATTTTTCCTTTCCTTCTAACTTAGCTATGGATTCAATTCAGTAGCAATCAAAATCCTAATTTTCCCTCTAATTTAAAAAATTACTTCTAAATTTTATGTGCAAGAGCAAAAGCCTAAGAATAGGAGAAACACTCCTAAAGAGCAAGTAAGTGTGAAATTTGAATTTAGGTGGCATGATATTAGCACAGAGATAGACCAATGAAATAGAACGGAGAGTTCACAAAAAGACCCACATATTTATAGAACTTTAATATAGGACATTGCTGGCCAGGCGTAGTGGCTCACGCTTGCGATCCTAGCACTCTTGGGAGGCCAGAGTGGGAGGATTGCTTGAACTCAGGACTTGAAGACCAGCCTGAGCAAGAGCCAGACCCCGTTTCTACTAAAAAGAAATGGAAAAAATTACCCAGGTGTTGTGGCACACACTTGGAGTTCCAACTACTTAGGAGACTGAGGCAGGAGTATCACTTGAGCCCTGGAGCTTGAGGTTGCTATGAACTAGGCTGATACCATGGCACCCTAGCCTGGGGCAACAAAATGAGACTCTATCTCAAAAAATATTTCAAAAAAAATGACAGTGCTGTCATTAAGAGTCAGTGGGGGGAAGAGAAGGACTTTTTAATAAATCATAATGGAATAATTGTTAACCAATGTATAAAAAATAGAAATTAAATGACTACAGACTATTTTTTAACGGAGAATATCAGGAACTCAATTTTTAATGTTAAGTTTTAAGATAGTTTTAGAGGGCTTGGCGCGTGTGGCTCAACGGGCTAAGACGCCAACCATATGTACACCTGAGCTGGCGGGTTCAAATTCAGCCTGGGCCTGCCAAACAACAATGACGGCTGCAACCAAAAAATGGCCGGGCGTTGTGGCGGGCGCCTGTAGACCCAGCTACTTGGGAGGCGGAGGCAAGAGACTCGCTTGAGCCCAGAAGTTGGAGGTTGCTGTGAGCTGTGAAGGCACCGCACTCTATCCAGGGTGACAGCTTGAGGCTCTGTCTCAAAAAAAAAAAAAAAGATACTTTAAGATATCCCAGTGAATATGTGTGGTAAGCTGTGGCTATTTCTGAAGGTCAAGTCTTTAGAATGAACTAGATATAAATTTGGGAGTCATGAAGATATTTTAAAACATAAGATCTAAGAAAGAGCTTACCTAAAAAATGAGTCTATATAAAGAGGAGATTTAGAGACTGAGTCCTAGGCACCCTAATATAAGAAGTTGGAGGGTAGCGCCTGTGGCTCAGTGAGTGGGGCGCCTGCCCCATATATCGAGGGTGGTGGGTTCAAACCTCGCCCTGGCCAAACTGCAACAAAAAATAGCTGGGCATTGTGGCTAGCGCCTGTGGTCCCAGCTGCTCGGGAGGCTGAGGCAGGAGAATCACCTAGGCCAAAGAGCTGGAGGTTGCTGTGGGCTGTGATGCCATGGCACTCTACCCAGGGTAACAAAGTGAGACTCTGTCTTTAAAAAAAAAAAAAAAAAAAGAGCAGCTAAGGTGCCAGCCACATACACCTGAGCTGGTGGGTTTGAATCCAGCCATGGCCTGCCAAACACCAATGACGGCTGTGACCAAAGGATAGCTGGGCTTTGTGGCCAGCACCTGTAGTCCCAGCTACTTGGGAGGCGGAGGCAGGAGAATCGCTTGAGTCCATGAGTTTGAAGTTGCTGTGAGCTGTGATGCCATAGCACTCTACCCAGGGGGATGGCTTGAGGCTCTGTTTCTAAAAAAAAAAGAAGTTGGAGAATACAGAGGAATTTACAAAGGAGTCTGAGAAGTGGTGGCCAGAGAGATAGGAGAAACCATATTTGTATTAGTGACCTTGAAAAAATAGATTAGTGGAAAGATGCAAATAAAAGCTTGATTTAAATGGGCTTAAAAGGATAGGAGGAGGAGAATTGGAGCAGAGAGTGTAAATAACTTTTTTAAAGAGTTTTCTTCTACAAATGGGAATGGAAATGCTTTAAATGGAGGGGAAAGAGAAGTCAAGAGGCTTTAAAAAAAATAACAGCATGTTTGTATGCTTATGATAGTGATCTCAAAGATAGGAAAAAAAATGTGCAGAGGAGAGGCCTGGAAGGAACTTCTCTTTACGAAGGCTGGAATTTGCAAGAGAAGGGGTTATCCTTAGATAGGAATGTGAGCATCCATTTATAGGCTCTGGAGAGAAGATAAAATGTGGGTACAGATGATAGACATGCAGTAGATAAATCAGTGTACACTGTGGAAGGTCACATCTGATTGTTCTTATTTTCTTGTTGAAATAGCAAGCTAGGAAAATGAAGATGGAGAAGAAGGTGTTTGAGGTTTGAGAAGAGAGGAGAAATTATGAAATAGTCCTACAAGAGCATGGGGAAATGATTAGGCTAAAGAAATGTGATTGCCAGTTAGGGTTCACTTTGAGGTTCATGGTTATGAATTTGAAGAAAACTGGTTATTTTAGTAGCTATTAGTAGATAGTGATAGTAGATGTTATTGATGCCTAGATCCTCTTGGATCCTTTATTACTATTTCCATGCACACTTTGCCTTTAGTGGTTTTTGCTTTCAAAGGCCAACACTTAGGGCTATTTTTTGATTAACTGCCCCCCTCATGCTAAAGGAGCCACTTTTGCCCCAGGTGTTGTAGTACCTGGTATAGACCTTACCCAAACTCTGCACTGCTGAGTTCCCCCTATGGCTCTACCCCCACCCTCACCCCAGTGAGATCAGTCAGGCTGTAACTACCCTCTAAGGGACGTGGTCTTATAGTTTACTTTTGCTTGACTTATTCCCTTTCCCAAACCTGATTTCTCTCCCATTCCTATTAGTTTCCCAAACATTTCCTTAATATAGTAAGTCACTTGTGGTACATAATTTTTTGTCTCATCGTCTATTTCTCAGGAAGCCAACCTAAAACAATTAGTACTATGCATTTGTTTCTGTAATTATATCCAGTTATAGGAGTGTAAGCAAAAAAATCTTTTGCCAAGCAAATAACATGAAGTGAGAAAAGAGCAAATGTATTGAAGGAATATTAAAGATAATGGTTATATAATTTATCGTCACATTTCAGCTAATTAGTAAGGAAGGACATGGTGAGCAGAGGTGAAGTGAAGGACAGTATAATCAGCAGGTTCTAGCATTAAAGGATTGTTGGAATTGAGGTACTAGCAGGAGTAACCAGAAAGATAGGAAACCAAAGATAGAAATGATTGAAATTTGAACTGTTGATATTGCTAAGGTGTACATAGAGTCTAACTCTTAGAACAAATGGCTGAGATAGTGCCAAGGCAAATAACACTGGAGGAGAAAAATTCAAGGAAGTGACAGGCCTGAGGGTTAAAATGGACATCCGTGTGGATTTTGAAATCAATAATTAAGATAGGAGTAGCACTAATGAGAGTAATAGTCAATCAAACCAAAATCCTTAAGAAATAAGGGAAATGAGTGGCAGAGTCACAGGACATGAGATTGAAAGCTGAGCTAGGGGGGCTTTAAATAGGAGGAAGAGGAGAGTCTTGTGGCAGAGAATGTGGAGAAGGTCACAGACCCCATCTCCAGGCTCAGTGAATGTGAGAAAAACATCTACCACTTAAGAAGCCTACAAAGGAAATAAGGTCCTCCTAGAAAAGTCAGGTTTTAGTTAGAACAAGGAGGTTGGCCAAGCTTGGGGGCTCCTATAACACCAGCACTTTGGGAAACTGAGGCAGGATAGTTTGAGAACAGCCTGGGCAACAGAGTAAAACCCTATCTCTACAACAGAAAAATTAAAGAAAAGAAGGGCAAGGGAGTAAACTGTCTAGTCCCGTGGTTCTCAACCTTCCTAATGCCGCAACCCTTTAATACAGTTCCTTGTGTTGTGGTGACTCCCACCCAGAAAATTATTTTCATTCCAACAAAAGGAAGGTTGAGAACCACTGAAGTTTCTTGGTGCTATAAAAGACTATGAGTAAGGGGACTGCTTTGCCCTTCCCACCATGTGAGAAAAGAAGGTGCCATCGGTAGGAACGTGGGTCCTCACCAGCCACCACATCTGCTGGCAACCTTGCTCTTGGATATCCCAGATGCCAAAACTGTGAGAAATGAATTTCTGTTGTTTATAAACTACCCAGTCTGTCTACTAAGGCTTCTAAGCCAGAGTTTGGCACCCAAACTCACCTTTCTCCTGGTATCATTCCCTTAGACATCAGCTGTCCCTGAGGGGGAAAGGGAGAAGTGGACCCTAGACTGCCACAGTGGTTATTGTAAGGGCTCACTGATGATGCCAACCCCACAGACTGTGTTTCCTGTCTGTGCATTAAGGGAATTGATACTGAGCGTGGATTAGTCAAATTCTTCTCTAAACAAGAAAGTGTCCCTAGGCACACATTTAAATGCAAAGATGTCTATTATCTTTGTTAATGGAGACTGGCAAATTAAAAATGCCGCCTCTTGGGTTATAGATCAACACATTTCTTTTAGCACCAGATGTCTTGTCTAGATTCTATACAATAATCATGACCATTGGCTTAATAATGATTTTTATATTGAGGTCATCAATGGTTCTAGACTATTTGAAGGCATGAGGCTTAGAGTAGTTGAATTTAGCCATTACTGTGTTGACAGTGTTGGTGATGATCTTCCCATGCCGGTGGGTTTCTGCATTTGCAGGGGGTCTTTATTAGAACCATGGTAGATATTCCCTCAGAAGAGAAGCTTCCAGGGGGTTTTTTTGGTTCTATTTTGAGGATAAAATTCATATAACATAAAATTTACAATTTTAACCATTTTGATGTGTACAATTTAGTTGTTTATTGCATATCCACAATGTTATGCAACTGTCTAATCCAGAACATTTCCATCACCCCCAAAAAGAAATCCCATATCTCTTGGTTTTTTTCCTCTTTCTATTCCCTGGAAGCTACTACTTTCTGTCACTATGGATTTGCTTGTTCTGAACATTGCATAGAAGTGACATCACATAATATACAGTTTTTTGTGACTGGTTTCTTCCACTTAATGTTTTCAAGAGTCATCTATGTTGTAGTATATTCAGTATTTCATTCCTTTTTATGGCCAAACAATATTCCATGGTATGAATATACCACATTTTGTTTTTCATCTGTCAATGGTCATTTGAGCTGGTTCTGATTTGGGACTTTTGTGAATTGTACTGCTATGTACCTTCATATACAAGAATTTTATGTCTTCAATTCCCTTGGATATGTGTATAAGAGTGGATTTGCTGGGTCATATGGAACTCTTGTCTTTAACAAGAAGCTTTTAATTTTCCCTTCATACTTCCTCTGAGTCACTTACAATCCTGAAAGACCAGCACTGTATACAGGGTAGCCATAAAGTTCATGTGCAATTTAAATAGTTACAACTTTATGACCACCCTGTATGTGACTTGAGACCTGCCTCATTAAAAATGCGTCCAATCAGATGTTTGGCATTTTTGAAGGTATGTTTATAAGGTTCATTGTAATTGACTCTTTGCAGCAACCATCACAGATAAATTGTCCCATGTCAGTAAAGGCATGGTGCCATTTCCTGATCATTGGGGATCATCTCCACTTTCCTTGAAAGGCACCCACACCAAATTAGATGGTGCCACGATCAATGCCCTTTAATATGATTGCTGGGCAAGGTGGGTCTGGCTTGCTGGGGAAAGATGAAGACACGAGCTACTATTGCATTCAATCTGGGCTCATTCTTATTTATTTCCTGGTGGAGGGTGGAGTCTTGAGAAGAATCTTCAAAAATGTTTTCCCACTTTCTCCTATTACCTGTTACCTCCAGGGTTGATTCTTCTCCTTATTTAATTTGTAGTTTTTCATTTATACTGTGGATTCTTCAAAAGTCTAGTGATTCTTAACTGCCCATATTGTAAGTGAAGGTGCAGATTGAATAGTTTTGGTCACTGGAGTGTGTATCCTTAGCCCTTGTGAGAATTTATGTTCATCTGGCAGGGAAAGCCGGTGCCCTGGTGTTTGTGAGTTAGCTGGGACACTGTTGCACTTCCCTAGCCCATTCGCTCACTCTGGGACCTCACTTATTAGAACTCTCAATGGAGAGAGCTGCACTCAGGTGCTATAGACGGGTTATTTTTAGAAGGGCAGATAAGGGGGCACTAATCCAGTTTATCGAGCATCCTTTCATTTTTCAACTGATCACTTACAATCTCTTCTCCCTGCCTTTATGTACTTACTAATAAAACATGAGATCTGTGGTCAGGAGGTGGTAGGGTCTTCTCTTGTACCTGTGTGGGTCAGAGATTCTCTAGCTGCCAATATGTTGCCATCTGCTTTAATATCATCCAGAAGCTCGTGTCGCAACCTGCTGATTACACTCTTGGCTTTCCAGAATTGAGATGCATTTATTTTCATTTCCTATTTCTTCTGACATTTAGTAGGATTTGGGAAAGGAAAACATGCCTTTGTTAATTGATCTTTTCTTTATTTTTATCTAGATCAGGACAGTCCAATCCAACCTTTTATCTCCAGAAGGGCTGTCAAGCATATGTACTGAGGAAAAAACCACCAGGTTCACTTCTTCCTAAAGCCCATAAGGTATAAATAAAGCACTGATATAATGAAAAATTTTTGGTGACAAATAATTGCTTTTTATACATACAAAAACAATTAAAACTGCTTTTAAAAGGCATCTTATGATTACTAAATAATAGAAAATACATTTTATTTCTAATTAAAATTTCACTTGAATTATATCCTTTTTTTGTTTGTTTTATTTTTAAAAAAGATTTGGAGTTGAAACCTAAGACTAGCTTTAATCTATTTATCTGGAGCAACACCAACCTCATGTGAATTTGACTTCCTCCTATACACTTACCTAGAAGTACAGTCACCAAATGAGTATTTTCAGTTTTCTTCATTTATAAATGTCATTTATTGTCATGTATTTAAATTATTATATCCAATAACTACTTGCTAAATTATTTTAATATATTTCCTATGACAATCTTTTAATCTTTTGATGATAAAAAAGAAAGATTTGAATAAGCATTTTATAATAGTCTCTAAATACTAGCCTTACCAGTGAGAATTTATAAAAGATTTTTGTTAGGCCAGGCATGGTGGCTCACATCTGTAATCCTAGCACTCTGGGAGGTTTAGGCAGGTGGCAGGAGCCCATAGTGCTGATGAAGGGTGGAGCCAGCAACTCAGGAAGCTGAGGTAAATAATCACTTCAGCCGAAGAGTTTCAGGTTGCTGTGAGCTATGACACCATGCACTCTACCCAGGGGAGGCAATTGAGTGAGACTTTGTCTCAAAAAAAAAAAAAAATTTTTTTTTTTTTGTTAAAAACTTTTTCTGTTTTCAGAAAACAGTTATTATCTATAGATTTTTATAGGACAGAAGAGGACAGGAATCAAAGTCCTGCAGAACATTAAAAGCATTAAGAATATTAAGAAGGTCATTTTCTTCCCATTATCTTATCTGGGCTCCTGCTTCAGCACCACTTTGCTCCTAAGGGCCTACTTTCCCAGTAATTATCTTGAGTTCCATAGCAACTCCAGTTACCAAGAAGGATCTGCACACCCCTCTCTTGGAAACAGGAGCTTCCTTTGATCTCCATTAGGAGCAGATACTTTTCCCTTCCCACCACTGCCCATCCACCTGCCCCAACCCTCTATAGCTGACTGTGGTAGAGTGCTAACACAGGCTCACCTGAGCCTCCTTGGGATATATGAAAGGAGAGCAAGTCAGTGAGCAAGGAGCTGCTGAGGACAACAGGGAAAAGGATATTTTATAATAAAATCTGTGAAACAGTTGGCTGGGCATGGTGGCTCATGCCTATAATCCAAGCATTCTGGGAGGTCAAGTCCGGAGGTTCACTTGAACCCAAGAGTTTAAGACCAGCTTGGGAAACATTGAGACTCCCTGTCTCTATAAAAATAAAAATAAAAAAGCCACACATGGTGGCATATGCCAGTAGTAGTAGCTACGTGGGAGGCAGAGGCAGGAGGATCACTTGAGCGCTGGAGTTTGAGGCTGCAGTGAGCTCTGATCACACTACTGCACTCTAGCCAGCAGAGGGAGACTCTGTCTCAAAAATTAAAAAATCTGTGACATACTATAGTAAGGAACTATTGCCTCTATATTATAAGAGCCAAGATTAAGCCTCATGCAGGTACCTATCTATTCTGACTAAATTGTCATTTTTTTAGTGCTGGTCTAGTTTATAATTATGATTATACTAAGACTAATGTTAAGGAAATTATTAATATATACACTTGAGTTTTTTGTTGACACTGTTTTAAAATTGGCTTCTAGCCTTAAGGTTAGCTCACAAATAGTTATTAAATTTCTGTGTCTTTGATTTTTAATAATCCATTATCCTGTTTAGATTGATAGAGAATTTAAAGTTCAGAAAGCCTTGCTCTCTGTTGGATTTCCTGTTCCCAAGCCTATACTGTACTGCAGTGATGCTTCTGTCATCGGAACAGAATTTTATGTGATGGAACATGTGCCAGTAAGTTAACAATCTTATTTTGTTGTTGCTTTTATTTTTAATTATGAAGTTAGTTATGATGCTTTATTAGATGAATTTTTATTGTAATATTAACTAATTATGTAGTGTATTATTCCATATTTTAGGTAATTAGTTTGCTTTGCATTGGCTAAAAGTTTTGTTTTAATTTGAGCATACATAATGAGGGAGGGAGGAAATAGACAAGGAACAAATTTAGTAATTGGTGCATATTGACTTATTCTAAAATTTTCCTATAGATGGCAGCAAAGAGCTATAAGTAATGGCAACAACCAATAACCGTAGGTAATAGGGAAAATCAGCTCCAAGTAGAATAATCAGGCCAAAAAGAACAATAAATTTCAGTTGTTTGTTAATTATTTTTTGTAAAATATAATTTGAGAGTAGTTTTGGCTTTTAAGTTCATTGGGACATATCCTTATATTTTCCCTCTGGCACTCACATTCTAATATTAACCATGTTTCAGAAATGAATGTTTTTCTAGCATATTCTACAAAGTATAAGTTTTGGTTGCAAAACATTTAAATTATCTATTTTGATAACTTCCATAGGGTCGAATATTTCGCAATTTCACAATTCCTGGAGTTAGCCCACCAGAACGTTCAGCCATGTATGTGGCCATGGTAGAAACCTTGGCTCAGTTACATTCCTTGAATATACAGTCATTACAGCTGAAAGAATATGGTATAGGAGCTGGGTACTGCAAAAGACAGGTAAGGTATCCACATAAAGAGCTACGTTTTTTTCAAGTTCTTGGAAAAATATACATTATTAGTCAAAATAAAAATCTTGATTGTATAGTTTTCTGAAACTTGGCTATGACTTTTGACTTTATCCTTCATATTGATTTGTAGTTAGCATAAAGTAATTTTCTATTTTTAAATCAGGTGTTATACAGAAAAATCTTCTGTTCCAGAACCTTCACTTAATTTCCCAATACTTTTTCTGTACAATTTTCCTTTCTAAATTGAGCTAACAAACAAAAAAAATCTCAACTTTTGGGTGGCACCTGTGGCTTAGTGAATACAGCGCAGCCCCAGCCAGACTGCAACAACAACAACAAAATAGCCGGGGGTTGTGGCAGGCGCCTGTAGTCCCAGCTACTTGGGAGGATGAGGCAAGAGAATCACCTAAGCCCAAGAGACTGAGGGCGACAAAGTAAAAAAAAAAAAAAAAACATAAATTGGGCTAGCAGATATTATTAAGCTTGACTGTGTATTTAATGCCTGATGAATACTGCATTAAATATCAAGAAAATAAAAATACCTTCTTCCATAGAAACTTGTGGTCATTTTTGAGAGACCTATGTATGAATCTCATATATAAAAACTTGAATATGTTATAAAATAGTGTAAAATCTAGTAGTAAATTTTTTGGTGCTCATCGTAAGAGCTGAGGTATTCAGAGGGTGGAAATTGGCATGCCTTGCTTATTTGGGGAAAGCTTCCTGGGAGAAATATCTTGTAATGAGTATTTAAGGAAAGATAAAATTTCAAATGGTAAGGAAGAGATGGTGAGCATTTCAAATCAAAGAAAAAACTAGATATGTATCGGGCTGTTTCCCTTTGTAAGCATATCACTTTGCAGGAACTGAAGAAAAACAAGGAAACTAAGGTTTTGAGAATACTTATTATATACCAGGTCCCACACTCAAGGAATTGTGGGACTTCTCTTTTTTAATCTTTGCAACAACCCTAAGACATAGGTATTATTACTTTCATTCTGCAGATAAGGCTTACATAGATCCAGTAATACACAAGTGGCTGGGACATAATTTAAACTGAAGTTGGTATGATTCCAAAGATTGAGATATTTGCTCTTTTGCACCAAATTGAAGAGAGATTCAAGCAAATAAATAATGTAGCCCAGCTTGTTGGAGGACTTAAAGAGTAGGTTGATTTGTTTGCATTCAATTCTAAGAACAAAAAAAGCCTTGGTACTATTCATACCTGTAATATATCAAGAAGATTCTATGCATAATAAGAAAAGGTATTAAAATAAAAAGTGAAACTCTTTTATTTTATTTTATTTTTTATTTTATTATTTTTTTTTTTTTTGCAGTTTTTGGCCGGGTCTGGGTTTGAACCCACCACCTCAGGCATATGGGGCCGGCACCCTACTCTTTTGAGCCACAGGTGCCCCCCAAAAAGTAAAACTCTTTTCTTCTTCCAGATCCCATATTCCCTTTTTTAGGGGTCACTTGTTTCTTGTGACTTTTTCCAGAAATTGTCTATGCCTATTTGTGTATATGTATGTGTGTTTGCATGCATTTTTTTCTTCCACAAAATAGTTGCTGAATAAAGCAACCACCTCTCTTGATGCCTAAGCTAGTATTTTTTGTTTCTGATAAAAAGTTAGGTGAGCAAAATGAACTAGATGGAAGAGCCACTTACATGTTTACATTTTTAGGCTGATATGTGTATTACTGTTTTAGGTTGACATGAGTATCCCTTGTCAGTGATCTTGAGCATTTTAGTAGTAAAATGTGATTTGATATAATTTAATTTTGTTTCAATTTTAGAATTACTGGATCTTAACATTTATTTCACTTTTAGCTCTACCATTTTTCTTATTTAAATATCTTTAGATATCCACCTGGACAAAGCAGTATCAAGCTGCAGCTCATCAGGACATCCCTGCCATGGAACAGCTATCTGAGTGGTTAATGAAAAACTTGCCAGATAATGACAATGAAGAGAATTTGATTCATGGAGATTTCAAACTAGATAATATAGTTTTCCACCCAAAAGAGGTACTGTAAGCCATGTTTACAAGAATTTAAGTAGATCTGATTTGAGATACAAGTACTAAGTAGATGTTCCTCCCAGAGCATTGAATGAACCCAACCCATTTCCCTTCCTTCCCTACAGCTCAGAACAGTCTTCACCACTCAAAACTTTAGAAATGGCTAGGTGCAGTAGCTCATGCCTATAATCCTAGCCCTTTGGGAGGCCAAGGAGGAAAGATCCTTTGAGCTCATGAGTTTGAAACCAGCCTAAGCAAGAGTGTTTCTACTAAAAATAGAAAAAATGCTGGGCATTGGAGTGGATGCCTATAGTCCCAACTACTCAGGAGTCTGAGGTAGAAAGGTTGCTCAAACCCAGGAGTTTGAGGTTGCTATGAGGTAGGCTGACTCCATGGTACTCTAGCATGGGCAACAGAGTGAGACTGTCTCAAAAAAAAAAAAAAACAACTTTCAGAAATGAGTCCTATAGATTTTCAAATATGGGTAACTACTTACCTTTAAGTCTGGTTCTACTTGCATATTGCTATTTTCTTCAAAGAAATTTTTTCATCTACTTAAAAAGCTTATAAATGTTCTTGTGCTTTCTTCACTTATATTTTTTGTTTTTTCTTGTCCTATATCATGAAGAATTGTTAATTTATGGTTAATATAAGCTCAGAGAAGACAGAATTCCAAAAGCCTCTTTGAGACTTCAAAAGAATTACATTAGATTAATGTCATCTTGCTCTGTATAAATGTACAGAGAGTACTCTTCAGAAAGAGTATGAACAAAGAAAAGCTATAACTTTCTACTATGCACAGAAAATGAGGCCTCACATTCAAATGAGTGTCTTTGGGCAAGCCACTTGGCACTTAGTATTCCTGCATAAATTAGGAGATTTCCAGTTCCCCAAATCCTGCTTCTTAGAGGAGGATTTTCCGTATTCATTAGTTTTCTCAGAATGCTAAGATATTTTAGGACAAGAAGAGCAGCTCTAAGTTTATGTGCTAAGTTGCTGGGTTTTATGTTCTTTCTCTATAGGAAAAGGATGGAGGGAAATGCCATTATAAATTACATTGTTGTCAAAATTCAAAGTAGTATAAATCAATTAAAAGTCCAAAAATAACATAAAGGCATTTGAGCACATTTACCAGCAAGACAGAAAATTTTTAATGGAAAAGTCAATTTGAATATTAAAATTATACATGTAATTATATAGGGGTGTGCATGTATATGTAACTTTTTTAATGGTACCAATGAATTCTGATTCTAACTTTGTTAATTATTGACCTTTATATCAGAAAATTGAATAATGCTCATTTGTAACCTGGAAAACGTATAAAAGCATGTACCTTAAAACAGCAGGATTTGGCCTATTTGATATGCTTCATTTGATTCATTAACATCTTAGGAGCCTGCCTTTGAATAAGTCACATTTCTTTATATCTTTTATAACTGGTACTTTTCAGTTCTTAAACAAATAAGAAAAATTCCAGACCTAGATATCCTAATGAATTATATGTTGCTTACTGAAATGTTTAATTTGTAGGATTAGTCTTAATATGCTAGTATAAAACTCCAGTAAGTACAAAACTATTTGTTCCTTTTATATTTAATCTCATATTTTAAAAATATTTCTCATAAGGTTAAAATTATCAAACAGGTATCATTTTCCCTCAGAAAAGCAGGATATTCAATAGTTTGAGAAAAGTTTTTTTAGAAAAGAAGGGCATTGATAAAGGCATAGCTTTTAGTTACTTAGCTGTGATGCTAATTTGTTAACATACACCATTATCTTTTAATTTTTGAGGGCCATATAGTAGTTAGTAAAATGTTTTCTATTTATGACCAGTGATCTCATTATTATTAGTTAAATCAAATTTAATCAATTTCCGCCTCCCATAAATATTGTAACTAACTCTTCATGGAAACTAACACGTGGTTGGCAGAATTCAAGGGAAGTAGTATTATTCATTACAGCTATATTCTCTGAAACATGGGGTTGGAAAGGAAATACAGGTCTTAATGAGTTCAAAATACAGATAGAGGGAAAATATATTAAGGTAACAGCAATTAAACAATATATATCTGGGTACAAGTATATCATACAAGGTGAGCTATAAGAGCAGTGAAAGAAGGAAGGATGCCCGCTGTGGACTGGCAGTAAGAGCTACTAAAGTTTAATTTTAGTTAATAGTTTATATTTCCCACTTCTTTTAAAATGGTTTTACAAGTAAAAAGGGAATTAGACTGTATGTTTTGTTTGTTATGTGGTCACTCAACAAATTGCAAAATCAGCCCCTGGAACGAGGGGGAGGCCTAGAAAGAGCTCTACTATAGACCAGCCCCCCAGGGGAGAGAGGCTTTGCACTTGCTACTCATGTTGCTGCTGTCAGTGGCCTTTTCTGGGTACTGGGAGAGGGAAGGTTGGGGGGAGGATCTTCGTATGGGCCTTAACTAAGGGCTAGAAACTACCTGATTCCTAAAGGTTTCATTTGGGATCAGATTAGAGGCCCAAGCGATCCCTGTCTCACCACTCCTTTTTACAGTAATCCCACTTGGAGGACTACCTCTGTCAGGGGTCTGAGATCTTCCATCCCATCTACTGTGGATCACAGGACCCTCTGCCCCCTCCTCAGATTCTCTCTATTCCTCCCCTGGTCAGTGGCCATGGTGGATCTCCTCTGTCGTGTCCTGACTGTGGATGCTGTGAGCATGATACTGACCAAAGAAGCAGAGGACATGAGGTATAGAAGCAGGCTCCTGGGGCTCAGCTTTCTTCCTCTGCATCATCTTGGGCGTAAGGGGCCTGGACAGCACTCCTCCAACCAGAGCGTGAGGGCCTACAGAACTGTAGGCCTTACCTTAACTCTGGCTGCTGAGCCACGCACTGGGTCATTCCTGGATGTATATTTATGCCTTGGGATGTGATTGAAAGCTTTTTTTTTCTTTGAGGTTAAAGATTATATCTTTATTTATTCCTATCTTTGTCTAGAGTCTACATAGTAGATGCTCGATAAATGAGAACCTACTAGACTAGGAGCTCCTTTAAAGCAGTGACTGTATCTTACTCATCTTTATATAGCAGGTGTTTATATGATTCTAAGTGAATCTCTGGTGAAAGAGTTGATTTTATTGAATTATTCACTAAGTAACTATTTTCATCTCAAACATTTATGCTAAATTTTCATTCCCTTTCATTCATTGCTTTAAGTATGACCTTAAAGCAAATTGCTTAACCTCTCTCTGTGCCTCACTTTTTATTTTAATTTTTTCTTTTTCTTTTTCTTTTTCTTTTTTGCCCAAGCTGGAGTGCAGTGACACCATCATAGCTCATTGCAGCTTCCAGCTCCTGGGCTCAAGCAACCCTCCTGGCTCAGCCTCCTGAGTAGCTGAGACTACAGGCACACACCACCATGCCTGGCTCATTTTTAAAATTTTGGTAGAAACAAGGTTTCACTATGTTGGCCAGGCTTGTCTCAAACTCCTACCTAGGCTTAGTGATCTCTTGTCTCAGGTTCCCAAAGTCCTAGGATTACAGGTACGAGCCACCTTGCCTGACCTAACTTTTTCTTTAGAAATAATTATAGACTTAGAAGTGTAAATATAGTACAGTAAAGAGAAGTTCCATGTATCCAGATTCCCCACAATCGATCTTATACAACTGTAGTATCTTATCAAAGCCAGGAAACTGACCCTGTGTACCTTTTGAATTGAAGAAAAAATCCCAAATTTCAGAGTTGCTAGGATCTAAAATAAAGTAGTCATTAAAGACTACTTCATTAGCTGATAGTTATAACATAGCTCAACTTATTTTATTATCTTCTCTTTTCCATTCTCTTCTCCTCTATTTTTCTATTCTATTTTTCTAAGACTGCCTATCAAACTCTATTTTTCAGAAAAAAATATTAAGGTATAAGTAGATCTTTTATAATCTGTACTAAAAAAACTGGTTATAGGAAATGGAATTACAGGAGACATAACTGTACAAACATTCTGTAATGTTAAGGTTTGAGGGTTTTTTGGTTTTTGTTTTTTAAAACAACATGTTTTATTTTTATTATCAGAAAACACAACAACTAAGAAAGAATACAAAACAAACTTAAATGACAAACCTTCTAGGAATGTGTAGAGTAAGCTAATAAGTTACTTAAAATACCGTTTTTTAACAAAAGCACCTTACTTAGCTTCACAATCTCCTGTTTTGTTCCAGTTACTTATGTGTAAAGTATTTGAAGCATGTTTGAGCAAGTGTTTCAGTAATATAACATGTTCACTGCAATGTTTAAAGGAATTCCAGTTTTCGTGGAAAGTGTTGATTTTCTAAATATAAATCTTACTGGTAGAGAAATGTTTAAGATTTTGGAGTTTAATGGAAAAACCTGTCATTTCAACTTGAAAAATTAATATATTTAATTAGAAATATCCACTGGAGTAGATCAACTTCAATGATCTAGAAATTTATCTTTTTCTTTATATCTCCTCTGCGATGATACAAATTTGATTGTTCTTACTTTAGATCCCATGAGCCCTTCATGACTTCATTTGACTTTTTATCCTGCACAGCCACGTGGTCATGATCTGTCATTTCAAAAACTATCTTCTTTAGTTATCAATTTAACTAAGAATTTTTGACTGTGGATGTATGTAACTAATAAAAGAACTTTAAAGTTTCCTGACCTTAGGTTACTTATTATTCCATAACTTTTTCACTCCTTGACTTTATATAATTTTCAGCCCTAAACTTGCTGCATATTTTGCTACAGAATAAAGTCATGAAATCAGGTTAACTGGGCCTGGGACATATTTACATTGCATAATTTCATCTAGGCCGTAACTTCATCTCTTAGTAATACCTGTGACTTTTTTTAAATGACTTTTTCAAATCTTTTCCATTCTTCTCAAGCTCTTGAGTTTCTTGTCCCATCTAGACTCCTGCTCTCAGCATATGGTCTTGCCTTCTGCTTGATTCATTTCTGTCCTTTCAGTCACTTTCCAGCACAGGCTACTTTCTAGATATTACGTGTTCCTTGAAGTTCTCTTGATATTGTTGACAACATTTCAGCCCTCTATCCTATGTCCCTTCATGCAGACTGATGGGTGATATTTCTCTCAGCCTCACTGCCAAGAAAGTTGTTCCTCTTAAGCGAGTGGTTTGTTTTTAATCTGCATACACTATAAAGACTGTGATTAATCATAGTTCACACTTTATTTTCTCTGCTAGAACACTCAGAGCAAATTTCACTACCCACACTAACAATAATACATGATCTGTGACATTCAATTTTATGTCATATCTGCTGTGGAGCACCCCTTGTTTTAGGAAATGGGTGTGGATGGAAAGGCACAGGCCTCTCACTCCCCAGCCACAGAAAGCTGTTTGGTGGGGAACCTGGCATTTAACCATTCCTAGACCACCTGCTTCTGAGTTGGGGCTTCTGCATAGTAGAACAATTCTTTCCCTGTGATCTTTTGAAAGCTCTCAATGCAAGGGTTTGTAAACAAGTATGTAAAGTAATAACAGCAAATAAAACAAAATAAAAAAAAGAAGAAAATAATAAAAAGGAAAAATTTTACGTAATAACCTTATTCCTAGCTTTATCCTTTTATTAAAAACTCTATTTTTTCCCCCTGCTTACTTTGTCTGCTATTTATCCTGTTGGATTGCATGTGTTTCTTTTATTTTGAAAGGTAATATACGTATGTATTAATAGAATTAGTAAAACAAAAAAAGCATACATGGAAAAATAAACCTCTGTAGAAGATAATCAACAAAACTAAAGACTTGCAGTTGTGCTGAGGTTTCAAAAAAACTATCAGAAATTGTTATACTATTAAGTTCTTTAGCTGGATGAGATAGCTCACACCTGTAATGCTAGCACTTTGGGAGGCCATGGCAGAGGGATTCCTTGAGATCAGGAGTTTGAGACCAGCCTGAGTAACATAGCAAGACCCTGTCTCTAAAAAAAAAATTGAAAAATTAGCCAGTGTGGTGGCGCGCACCTATAGTCCCAGCTACTCAGGAAATTGAGGCAAAAGAATTGCTTGATCCCAGGCATTTGAGGCTGTAGTGAACTGTGATGACGCCACTGCACTGTAGCCTGGGCAACATACCTAGACCCTGCCTCAAAAAAAAAAAAAAAGAGAAAGAGAAGTTCTTTAGCAGTAGTAAAGTGAACTAGTAAATGTTTATCTCAACCACTCAGAGTTATATTGAACTTTTTATAGCTCTGAACATAAATAGGTATAAACGTAATTCTAATAAACTATTGCTAATTAATTTATACTAATTGATACAATTTGATGAACCATCAATTTTTCTCACTGGCCATTATTTTATAGCTTTGTGTAATTACCCAAGAAATAAATGTTTCAGATAGCTTGAAACAATTGCAGGGACGTTTCCTAACTTTCATTTGAAAAAAAATAATAAACATTTCTAGCATAAAGAAGGGTCTCATCCTCTTTTCTTTGAAAGTTAAAAGCAGGGACAAAAAATAGAATGGTATAAGAAAAAAATGTGTCTTTTTATATAGTTTAATAATGTAGCTAGGATAGTAATTTATAATATAACCACAACAATAAAAGGGCTTATAAAATCCAGTCATAGAGAAGGGAGTGATCAATTTTTCCCACAGTAATAATAGCAAATTTTTTTTTTTTTTTTGAGATAGAGCCTCAAGCTGTCACCCTGGGTAGAGTCCCATGACATCAAAACTCACAGCAACCTCCAACTCCTGGGCTCGAGCAATTCTGCCTCCACCTCCCAAGTAGCTGGGACTACAGGCGCCTGCCACAATGCCCAGCTATTTTTTGGTTGCAGCCATCATTGTTGTTTGGCGGGCCCAGGCTGGATTCGAAGCCACTAGCTCTGGTTAATGTGGCTGGCGCCTTAGCCGCTTGAGCCATAGGCACTGAGCCAACAGCAAATTTTGATTGCCTTCTATATGCCAGACTTTGTACATATTCATCAAATGAATATATATTGGCCCCCTACTATGTGCTAGGTACTCTGCTAGGAACAGGTAAACAAAACATATTATACATGCTCCCTGCTCTCATTTAATCTTTATAGTATCCCCGTATAAGAGGTAATATTTTATGTTATGGCTGAGAAAATTGAGGATCAGACAGGTTAACTAACTTGTTCAGTTACAAAGCCACTAAATGGTAGAGCTAGGATTTTAATATAGGTCTGCATGATTGCAAAGCTCACATTTCCCCACAAAACTACAATAATATGTGTAAATTTTCCAGAGGAATAAGGGAGTGTAAGCACACAGAAAGTAATATGGAGACTGAAACCCAGTAACTTCCATTGCCCAAATGGGCTGTACAGTTTTATGTGGCTTGAATAACTTGCCTAGATTACTGCTGCCGCCTCCTCCCTGGCTCCCCTACAGGCTATTCAATACATAGCAGCTAATGTGACTTAAAATACAGATAATCACATCACCCCTCTGTACAGAGCCCTTTAGTGGCAGTTCCCCTCCCTGCACCTCATCCCTCCTACCTCAATCCCTTGAAGTAACCACAGCATCGCTCTCAGTTTGGTACATATCCTTCCGACTCTGAATGTTCATTTATAATATTTTTCTTTAAACAAAAATAGGATATTATATATATTATATCTTCAAATCTCTTTTTTCTTTGTATTTATAGTTTAATGTCCTATGTTCTTAACATAAAGAGATATATTCCTTTAATACATGTTGTTACAAAGTAGAAAGAGGAAAGCTCTCTGTCTTATTGGTTCCAAATAATAGAATAGTGTCTTATAATGTTGATGTATAATGGTGGATTTTGTGTTCATAAAGCAAACGGTGTCTTTCTAACAATTTTTTTATGTATAGCATGAAACAACTTACTTTAAAAAGGATTATCAATGAAATAAGATAGTATTTGTCATGTAGTTAGATTTATCCCTAAAGCAAATGCTTAATTATACATGACATAGCAAGTATTACTGAAATATAAGTATTTGTTATAAGAATTTCTTCTTTTCATTTATTTATTATTTATTTATTTTTGCAGTTTTTGGCAGGGGCTGGGTTTGCACCCACCACCTCCCGCATATGGGGCCGGTGCCCTACTCCTTTGAGCCACAGGTGCCGCCCAGAATTTCTTCTTTGTCATGGTTACACCCAGTTGAAAAGTTTTAACTGCTTTTGCCTCTGCTCATTAACAGAGATAGTAAGGCTGTGTAAAGTAAAGAGTGAAAGGATCGATGGCCGTTGATGGAACCAGAGGACTTGGCCCTGCATAATCAAGGCTAATTGTTATTTCATAAATGAAATGTGCCACTGTGGATAAAGATTGCAAATTACAGCCTGAGATTGACTTTTGATGGGAAATGAGTTTATTATAGTTCATTCATTTATTTTATTATAGTTGTGTTGACTTTTAATGTGTTAAAGACCTCTTTATTTTTAATTACAGTCTCGAGTTATAGCAGTACTAGATTGGGAGCTTTCAACTATTGGTCATCCTTTGTCAGACCTAGCTCATCTTTCCATGTTCTACTTTTGGCCAAGGACAGTTCCGATGATAAATCAAGATTCCCATATTGGAGAAAACACAGGTACAAAAGCATCATGTCTAAATTGCTATAAATGTAAAATTGTCTTTATTATATTCATAAATAAAAATATAATCTTACAATTGTTAATGATCTTGTAAGTTAGATAATAGTTTTTTATTTGTTTCTTGAAAATATTTCTAATTAATTTTGTTTTTGTTAATTTTTCTGAACATAGACTCCTACTTTTAGTAATGTATGACAAAATATAATCCTTTGTATATAATGTTATTTTGTGAATTAAGATTTAGAACGTGTTTTTTTGCATGTATTAGTGGTTATTACATTGTGTTTTACATCTATATTATGACATTTTAAAAATTCACCATAACATATATCAGCACATATAATGATATTTTTTTATTATATGCTATTTTTATAGGAATACCATCGATGGAAGAACTGATTTCAATATATTGCCGCTGTAGGGGAATTAATTCTGTTCTTCCTAACTGGAATTTCTTTCTTGCTCTTTCATATTTTAAATTGGCTGGAATAGCACAGGTAATTGTTTAAAACATGTGTTTAAACTTGGGATTAAGGGTGGAGCCCATAGCTCAGTGGGTAGGGCACCGGCCACATACACCAAGGCTGGCAGGTTCGAACCCAGCCCAGGCCTGCTAAACAATGACCACTGCAACAAAAAAAATAGCCAGGCTTTGTGGCAGGTGCCTGTAGTCCCAGCTACTTGAGAGGCTGAGGCAAGAGAATCACTTGAGCCCAGGAGTTGGAGGTTGCTGTGAGCTATGACACCACAGCACTCTACCGAGGGTGACAAGTGAGACTGTCTGAAAACAAAAACAGAAACCTGGAATTAAGAGAGGGCAGCAATCTTTAGAGTTGACATTATTTGCTAATGTACATTGACAATATTTTCTGGTATTTAGGGTTTGTGCATTTTTCTTTCTTAGACTATTTTGCTTTTTATAATGACAGGTATCAGATATGAATAAAATATAAATCCAGCATTCAAAGAATAAGAATTTGACAAGAAAAAATTAAGTAACAAAATGAGTTATCCTTTTTTTATGATAAACTTGTAAGATGGAAGGAGGGAGAAAGATACAATCACAAAAAGAGGAAAGCATGTGAGGATTAGTCATTTCCTGATTATCTGATGTAAGAAAAAACTAAATCTTTTGATCTCTGCTTCAGACTATAAAACCATGTGTTAACTAGGGCTGACGAGGAGGGGAGAATTATCTTTGTATTTCTCAGAGGCAGGAAAAGTACCTAGTATAATGTAACCTTCTAATACATTTTTGCATAGGTAGATGAGTAAAATTTTTCATTTTCTAATACTCATATTTATGTGATGAATTTTGAGAGGAAATGAGCATACATTTATTGATTTTCTAATTACATTGTAACCTAAACAAATGCCACTGTCTTTATCCTAAACCAGTTTTCAAGCACTTTGAATCTTGGAGGCTTAAGAAATTAAGGTGTTTTGGGTGGCGCCTGTGGCTCATCGAGTAGGGCACCGGCCCCAAATACCGAAGGTGGGGGGTTCAAACCCAGCCTCGGCCGAACTGCAAAACAGAAAAATAGCCGGGCGTTGTGGCAGGCACCTGTAGTCCCAGCTACTTGGGAGGCTGAGGCAAGAGAATTGCCTAAGCCCAGGAGTTGGAGGTTGCTGTGAGCTGTGTGATGCCACGACACTCTACTGAGGGTGGTAAAGTAAGACTCTGTCTCTACAAAAAAAGAAATTAAGGTGTTTTATTAGTGATAAGAGGTTTTGGGAAAGAACTGGTAAATAAGAGATTTTAGAAACAAAAATAATGGGGAAAGGAGAATTAAAGAAAATTATAGTTATTTTTCCTTGTCCTCAGAGTTCATGCTATCCATGAGCAGCTAGGAAATATTAGTGTTACATTTCATCCTATATTCTAAGAGTTGATCGTGTTCAATAAAATTGGGTTTCTCAAAATGAGTGCATTTTTATATCTGTCAGTTTCCACAAATCAGATACCACCTAGGCTTTGAACTTAAAATGGCTTTTCTTTTCAAATAAAAGTCTAAGAAAAGTTATGATTGAAATTAAAATGTATATTATAAACTATATGTACATCGCATTATACATGTGCTTGCCTTAAAGCTGATCATAAATATTCTGTTCTCACCGGAAATATGAAATTGGAAATTTTACAGGTTTTTTTTTTTTCAAAAATGATTATATAAGGAATATAAAGGAATGGAATTCAGTTGTTTGTGTTTGGGGGAGAAGAGAGAGTTTATGTTGGAAGTATGGAAATGGCTAATTAAGAAAGAAACACTGATTGGTATCCAACTAGCACTGTTAAAAAGACATGGTTTCACATAAATTAAGAGCCAAAAAAAAAAAGTATATAAAATATTCTTAGGGGTCGTCTCATAGTTTTCTTTCTGGTTTTTGATGTTATTTGGTCTCTTTAGATTTTCTCCTATGAAGAGAGAGCAGCCATCTTTAGAGATGATATAATTTGCAGATTTGGCATCTGTGGTAACTGCTGAGATCGTTTTTAAGTTTGGTTTGATTATACGTTACAGTTCTGCTAGGATGGGAGTATGTTAACTAGACGGTATGATTATGAAACCACTTAATTTTGAAGAGTATAATTACCACTGCATGTAAATTAATAGTATTGATAGTCTCAGTTACATCTTCATACTCTATGAGTTTATGGTCCTGCATAACTGGGAAACTGGAAAAAGATTGATTGAATAGATGAAGGACAGTTTACAATCAATTTTAATGTTTTATGTTAATTTACTTATAGGGAGTATATAGTAGATATCTTCTGGGAAATAATTCATCCAAGGACAGCTTTCTATTTGCCAGTATGGTACAACCTCTGGCAGAAACTGGATTACAACTCTCAAAAAGGTGAGGAGAACATTCCTTGGCTGACTAAAATCAGAGCCTTAGTTAGGTATGTGAAGCTTATAAACTTTGGGGAAATAGGAATTACTTCCATGGCTTACACCAGGATTGCTGCTGCCAATCACAATAGTTTTTTGTTTTAGGGTTTTGTGGGTTTGTTTTTTTTTTTTTTTTTTTTTTTTTTTTGGTAAATCTTTTATATGCATAAACACAAATTGACCTAAAATATAAAGAAAATCCCCACATTTGTGACTAAAAGTATTTTTTGTCCCTTGGATGGGTAAACTTTCAAAGATATAGCTAAAACTCTCAAATTTTTCTTTCTAATATTTAAGTCACTTAAAATTATGTACTATCTAAGATGATTTATTCCTTTAGAAGTATTATTCTCTTCCACTGTCACATTTCATGAAATTGTATTCAGACATTTTATAAGCATCTTTGAAATTCGGGTCTACATCCTTGGAACACTTTTTAAGGCATCTAACACAGTTTGCCAGAGTCCTTACTGGAGCACTTTTTGAGGCAGCTATCACACTTCCCCAGGGTCACGTTGCTATTACTTACTGAGCACATGTAATGCTGTTCCAGAAATGCTGCCTAAGTCAAAAGAACCCAGAGCATAACACTGACTGTTGTTTTCTTATAGCTGAATATTTGTGATCTCTATGACATAACAACCAGCTCTAGTGCTTCATAATCACATTCTTTATAATGACATTCAGCAGTTGTATTTTTGAGGCACATAAAAGAAAACAATTAAAGTTGTGTTCAATTTCTTTGCTTCCTCCTTTAGAAATTCCAACTAGCATTGCCTGAGGTGATTCCAGGATTATGCATATTTCCCAAATAAACAAATTTATTTTATGGGCATTCAGCCCATAATATGAAAGACTTGAAAAAAATTCCAAAATGTGGCATCTCCTCCTGAGAGATATTTTTGTGGAGCTGAGGAGACATCACATTCTATTCAGAAATATGAAATAATATTTATGGATATCTTTGTAACCATTTTTCCTCTTTTTTTTTATAAAGAACTTTCAGTACTGCATTACTACAGATAGATAATACCAGACAATTGTTTGTACAGACAAGGAGAGGCCAGGAAGTTCTTAGTAGGGTGAAAAATTTCATGAAACGACACATCCTTCCAGCTGAAAAGGTGAGTATTGTATAAACAAACAGAATACATTTGCACTAAAGGACTATTGATGACTACCTTTGTTATTTCTGCTTGTAGAAGAGCCATGGTGTTATTTTCTTTGCAGTCAATCCTTACCCAGATTCTTCTTCTCACATTAGCAGTGAGCCACTATAGAGTCTGAGCCTGAAAAATTACAAGTTTCTAGTATCTCCCAAGGGAATGCACAACTAAGTCTGTAAAAGTAAAATAAGGCCAAAGGGAATTAGCAGTTATGAAGTTGGGAGCAGTTTATGAAGACCACTTTATGGGCCTTTTCCTAGGGTGTTGACTCAGCTTTTTAAATAAACAAAGTCCCCTTTGAGAGTTGAATAAGACTATAGACTACACAAGATGAATATACCAGAAAATTTTGCATGTCATTTCAAGCTTTTCACAAGTACTCTCACCCTCTCCCTTATAAGCTACTATTTTAAGGTAACGTTTCACTTCGTTCACTGAGGGTACGGAGGCAACAGGGAACATTCATTCATTCAGTTAAGAAATAATGACTGGGTACTTAGTAATGGGTTAGACCCTGGGGCGCCACTGAATGTAAGAGAAAGAACAACACAGACAGTGCTTATGCTTCTGTGAAGCTTAGACTTTAGCAAGAGAGACATCAAATAAGAGATGATATCCTGAGTATTAGTGGCTTATGCACTCTGGGAGGTGCAGGTAAGAGAATCACTTAAGCCCAGGAGTTAGAGGTTGCAGTGAGCTATGATGACACCCTCAGTAATAGAAGGGGACTTAGTCAGGGGACCACGCCCCCACCTGCCAGTCTCAGTCCACTGCCTGGCAAGCCTATGTTTGCATGCTCTGTTGGAGTTAGGGGACTGGGCCCCACCCTTCGGTCTCAATCCACACACAGCCTCTGCAGGCTCTGTTGGAGTCAGGACACGGGACCCTGCCCTCCCAGTCTCAGTCCACACACAGCTAGCCTCTGCTTGCCAGCATAGTTGGAGTCAAGGGACCACGCCCCTGCCTGCTATTCTTAGTCCACTGCCTGGCTCTGTTCGCAGGCTCTGTTAGAGTCAGGGCACCACACTCAGCCCACAGGTCTCAGTCCTCACCGGTTAGCCTTTGCTCACCAGCCCTGCTGGAGACAGTGGGCCACGCTCTAGCCCTCACGCCTTGGTTCACACCCAGTAAGCCACAGAACCTTTAAGAGTTCTGTTGGAATCAGGGGTTTACACCCTTGCTCTTGGGTTGCAGTCCATGCCTCTCAAGCCTCTGCTTGCAGGCCCAGGATGGGCTGGGGACCAGCCCTGTCTGTCAAACTCAGTCCACACGGGCAACCACTCTCCTGCTGTGGGTGCCATCAGAACTGGGGGTTCTGTACCCCGTCCCGCCAGACACAGCCCGAAACCGAGGGTCAACACTACCACTGGCCAGGAATAGTCATAACCAGGGGACTGCTCCTCTTCCCGCCGAGTGTCCCTTTCTTCCCACACCATCTTTCCTCCCTGTTATTCACAGATGCTGTCCTGATGGTTGGCAGTCCACACTCTGCCCAGTTCTCTTAGGACATGACCAAACACTCTGTGCTCTGTAGAGGGCAGAACTTCAGACTGCCATGCGAGGGGGAAAGGGTGGAATGGGAGTTTGGACTTATGGGGGAAAATATCTGTTCAATTTTATGCCTGGTGGGGTGATGCCTAGGTTCATAAGTGAGACCTCCCAGGAGAAAAAGAGCTGGAGTTTAGCAGCTTTTTCCACCAAGGTAAAATGAGAGGTCTTTTGTTCCCTGCCTGTTTGCAGATAGCCTGCAGCAGACCTCCTGCTTGGAGGAGGGGTCTCCCCTCCTCTAGTCAATGGGCTTTGTACCTGTAATTTGGTTTCTTGAATGCTCTTCCTTGGAGTTATAGCTTGCCAAACTTCTTTCTTGGCTCAGCTCCCTATCTTTGGCTTCATAGAGTCCGATTCTGTCCAGTTGTTCCTCTGCTCAGGAGCCTCTGCCGAGGGTTGCTACTAGTCGGCTATCTTCCCAGAATTCCCTGAGGTATTTTATTTAATTCTGAGTCCTACTATACTACAAATAAACTTAAGATCTAAGTAGAAAAACTTTAGAACATTAAGTATTAAATAATAAAAGTTTTAAAATAATCATATGAATGTTGACATAATTTAACTTCTCCAAACTGTAGCATCATAAAGAGGTAGTCAGAGGTGAGGAAATGGTAAGTTTATTGCATAATATATTTCTTATTAAACACAGTAGCCTTGACTGTTTCCACGGAAGTATGAGGAATGGAAATAATAAACAAAGCCAAACAGGAAATCTTCCAATTTAACTGACTTCCAGACAGAAATGACAAGAGCTATTCATCCTAGTGCCTTTGAAAGAGCAGACCTTTACCATCTTGAAGTTTTCACTAAATACAAAAGTACTCTAGACTAGCCATGTGTCAACGAAAGGACCATTTTATACATTGCTTATATGAGTGTACATTGGTAGAACAGTTTTGGAAAATAATTTGATACTATGGATTAAGAGTTTTGATGATGTCATAGCCTTTAGTCCAGAAAGTCTTACTAGCCTAAGTATATAAAAAATAATAGGTACAGAGATGCTATAATAGTAAAGTATTGAAGAATGCCATGATAGTCCAATATTTTCATTCTATCTTGATGATTCTTTTAGTCATACAAATTAGCAATTGTTATTTTTTATCTGGCTAGTTTTCAAATTTAGATTTACCCACGTGTTTATCATTTTATTTATTTACTAACTATTCCTTCTTGAAATTCAGATGTTTCTTCTAGGATAAAGTTTCTTTACTGAGAATCTGCTAGTAAATTTTACTTTTGTTTATTTTTATTTCTTTCTGTTTTTCTTTTCCTTTGAGAGGGGAAGTAATGACTTTATCGATTGATTGATTATATTTTTATTTTGTCCTGATTCTTGAAAGATAGGGGGTTTTTTTGTTTGTTTCTTTGTTTTTGTGACAGAGTTTCACTTTGTTGCTCTTGGTAGAGTGCCATGGCAGCACAGTTCAGAGCAACCTCAAACACTTGGGCTCAAGTGATTCTCTAGTCTCAGCCTCCCAAATAGCAGGGATTACAGATGCCTGCCACATTGCCTGGCTATTTTTTTTGAGACTGGGTCTCACTCTTGGTCAGGCTGGTCTCAAACTCCTGAGCTCAGGCAACCCATCTGCCTCGGCCTTCCAAAGTGCTAGGATTACAGGCTTGGGCCACTGCTCTTGAAGGGTAGTTTTATTGGATATATAAGTTGACAGTTATTTTATCTCAGCAATTGAAGATAATACTCCAGTGATTTCGGTCTTCAAATTGCAGGAAGTCAGCTATCAATCTTGACAGTCGCTTAATTATAGGTAATATTTTTCCCCCTCCTCTTTCTCATTTTAATAGGTTGTTTTTTTTCTCTTTGTTCTTTAGTTTTACTGTGCTCTGGATTCATTGCGGTTTCTAAACTTGAAGATTGGTATCAGTCTAGTATCAGTTTGAGAACTTCTTGGAATAATTTTTCCAAAAATTTCCTCTCTCCTCATTCTTTTCTTCTAGGGCTCCAATTAGACTTATATCTTCTCTCAGAACTTTCTTCAAATTTAATATTTTTTTTATCTATAGCTAATCTACTTTTCAGTCATCCACAGAACAGTGGTTCTCAAGTTTTGAAGTGAGTTAGAATTGCTTAGAGAGCTAGTAAACAGCAATAAGCCCAGGCTCATTGAAGTAGGCTATACCTACGCCCCTTACCAAGAGATTTAAGTTTTATTACTCTGATTTTCATTTCGAGTTGCATTCAATTCTTTTTTTAAATCTGCCTAATTGCTTTTGGTAGTTCTTTGTCCTGCTTTTAATTTCTTCCTTTATTCTTGAAAACTATTGAATATAAATATTTTATATTCTGTGTCTGACCATTATTGTCTTTAGGAAATATGATTCTGTTTTGTTGAATTATTGTTTTTGCTAGTTTTAATTAATGGTGTGTTGTTCCCTTGAGTGATAAATAATTTTTCATTCTGAATTTCATGTTCTTTGGAATGACATTTTATCACTGGGGTTATTGAAGGCTTTTGTTTAAAGCTCTTTCCTCCAGAGAGAATTTGCATTTGTTTCTGGCAGGTACTTACAGGCAATATTGCCAGGTACACTGTAAACTTAAGTTTTGGCTTGAGCTTTTAGGGTCCCACAGATCTGTGAATTCAGTTCCAAATGTGGGGAAAGGTAGGCTTCAGATTAGAAATGATTCTAGAACTAAGACCTATATATAGGCCTATGTTCCCATGGTCTACATCTGAGCATTGGGGTTTGTTTGTTTCAGGTTATTTCTGGGTATTTCCACTTAGGTTTTACCCATCAGGCATCTTGGCTTTGGAGGTGATCTCTGATCCTCCCACTCTCTGTGTTTGGGTCATTTAACTGTAACTCCTGACCCCTGCCACTGTGACCCTTTAAATCCTAGGGTCTAGTCCAACATAAATCAGCCTTTATCCCCTAGACCAGTGGTTTTCAACCTTCCTAATGCCACAACCCTTTAATACAGTTCCTCATGTTGTGGTGACTCCCAACCATAAAATTATTTTCGTTGCTACTTCATAATTATAATTTTGCTACTGTTATGAATCGTAATGTAAATATCTGATATGCAGGATGTATTTTTATTGTTACAAAGGCTACCACTGCCCTAGACAAACTTGGCTCCAATCTTTGCTCACTCTTGAAGAGCTAGGTGTTTTTATTCCTGGCCTCTGAGGAATTTCCTTATTTTCCTCCCAGCACAGGTATGCTTTGATAAATTTTACCTAGCATTTTTATGTGTGTATGAGACAAAGTCTCATTCTGTCCCCGTGGGTAGATTGCTATGGCATCATTATAACTCACAGCAACCTCAAACTCTTAGGGCTCAATAGATCCTCTTGCCCCCGCCTCCCAAGTAGCTAAGACTACAGGCACCTGCCATGACACCTAGCTAGTGTTTTTCGTTTTAGTAGAGATGGGGTCTTACTCTTACTTGGGCTGGCCTTCTATTCCTAAGCTCAAGCAATCTACCCATGTCAGCCTCCCAGAGTGCTAGGATTACAGGTGTGAGCCACCGCACCTGGCCCAATTTTACCTAGCATTTTTAGTTGAGGGGTTTCTGTGACCATCTAACAGGGGTGTCCAACCCCTCTTTCCTGCTGTACATTGGAAGAATAAGCATTGTCTTGGACCATACATTAAATACACAAACACTAACAAAACCTGATGAGCAAAGAATTTTGACACCACATATAAGCAAAATAGTCTTCAAATAATATGTATATGGCTGGTGGGCTGCAGGTTGGATACCTCTGAATGTGACATATGACTGGAAATGGAACATTGAGCTCTTGATAAGATTTTGGAAATTGGCTCAGCACCTGTGGCTCAACGGGCTAAGGCACCAGCCACGTACACCTGAGCTGGCGGGTTCAAATCCAGCCCAGGCCGCCAAACAACAATGACGGCTGCAACCAAAAAATGGCTGGGCATTGTGGCGGGCGCCTGTAGTCCCAATTACTTGGGAGGTGGAGGCAAGAGACTCGCTTGAGCCCAGGAATTGGAGGTTGCTGTGAGCTGTAATGCCATGGCACTCTATCCAGGGTGACAGCTTGAGGCTCTGTCTCAAAAAAAAAACAAAAAAAGATTTTGGAAATCTACTATCTAATATTGAGGCAGCACAATTTTGTGATTAGCAAATCTTTAAAAATTTTTTATTTGTCTTTAAAAGATTTATTACTGATTTAATTACAGCCAAAAACCTTCTTCACCTAAAAATGTTTTCTTTGGATATTAGCAGTTTATGACATCATTTAATTTATATTAAACTTTAGCTAATGAAAATTTATTTCTTCTCTTACTTTAAGGAAGTAATTGAGTTTTATGTTCAAAATGAAAATTCAGTGGACAAATGGAGAAAACCTTTAGTGTTTGATAAACTTAAGGTAAGAAAAATAAGAAAATCTTGAACATTGGAACACTAATATGCAAATGTTTTCTGAGACCTTAGATCTTAGTTTTGCTCTTGTTATGTTTATGGAGGATAGTTACATCCATGATAACTTTTTCATAAGAAAGTGAAAAATAGAATCTACAACTTACACATTAGGCTACCTAGTTTTCTCTGTATGGTATATGATGAAGGCAGCCTCTTATAGCTTTTCAAAGAGAAAAAAATGTCATCGAAACTACTTATTATTAGCCATTGCCAGATTGAGACTGAAGTCAGGACAGGGTTAATCCAAGTTTCATGTTTTCAAATCTTAATAGCAATTCATGAATGAAATTGAAATGCGTAAAGAAGTGTATTTGCATAATTATACTCAATTGTGAGAGATTTTGAAGTGGTTCTGATTCAATAAGAAGTTCTCAAATAACAAATTTAATTTTGCAGCCAAGTCCAGGGCAGCTTGGAGGAAAAGGTGTTTCTTTAACAGCTAAGAAACTCAATTTATAATGAATTAGTAACCACTTAGTTTTATACAATGTAGGATAGTGAAATAACTCTGTAAGTGTTTTTAAATTTCAAAAAGCATAAATGGCAGTGTTTTAAGAAATAAATTGCTTTCGGTCATGGTAAATTATGATCTCTCTGGTGTGTTCATCACCTTGACAGGAAATGGCTAAAGCAGAGGGCCTCTGGAACTTGTTTTTGCCAGCTGTAAGCGGTCTCAGCCAGGTGGACTATGCCTTGATTGCTGAAGAAACTGGAAAATGCTTTTTTGCTCCAGATGTGTTTAACTGCCAACCACCAGGTTACCATATTAATTGAAAACAATTTTCTCTAATATATTGAACAGTGTTTAAAATTTCTCTATACAACAAGAAAGGTTGCTTTTATAGTCATTGATTTATAAATTTTGTCATAATTTTACTTTTCATTTACTTTGATTTAAATATAAAAATAGATTTGAAATTCTCATTGAATTGTTCTTTTGTTAAGCATCCTTATATTAAGTATATTGGTGAATTAGAAGTAGCCATCAAAGGGGTTGGAAATGTGAGGATCCTGGTTTCCTGATTAGGGATTGGAGATGTGTGGCTAGTTGGAATGGATAGAGAATTCTAAATCTTTAGTGTAGTCTCATTGACTCTCCATTCATTCACCAATTATTTATTGATTACCTGCTACCTGCCAAGCACTGTTCTGGATTCTTGCAATGATATATCAGTGTGTAAAGTACACAACGATGCCTGCCTTTAAGGATCTAATTCTAATACAGGGAGATGAAAATTAACAGTAAGGATAATGATAAGAATACAGGAAGTTTGAAGATGCAAAGTGCTTTGAAAAAGAAAACAGAGCAGGTAGGAGAGCTCTGGAATGCAAATTGCAATTTAAAATAGAATGATCAAGATAGGCCTCATTGAGAAAATGACACTGATAGACTTAAAGAAAGTGTTTGATTGAGTTAACTATGCTGATATCTGGAGGAAGGGTTTTCATAGCAAAGGGTACAGAACATGCAAAGATCCTAAGGCAAGAATGTGATTTGTATATCTCAGAAATAGCCAAGAAGGTCAGTGTGTCTAGTGGAATAAAAGTAGAAGAGATCAGGCTCGGTGCCTGTGGCTCAACGGGCTAAGGCGCCAGCCATGTACACCTGAGCTGGCGAATTCGAATCCAGCCCGGGCCTGCCAAGCAACAATGACAGCTGCAACCAAAAAATGGCCAGGCATTGTGGCGGGCACCAGTAGTCCCAGCTACTTGGGAGGCAGAGGCAAGAGACTCACTTGAGCCCAGGAGTTGGAGGTTGCTGTGAACTGTGATGCTATGCACTCTATCCAGGGTGACAGCTTGAGGCTCTGTCTCAAAAAAAAAAAAAAAAAAAAGTAGAAGAGATCAGAAAGGAAAGAGCCTTGTAGGGCAAGTAAGGACTTATACCTTCAATGAAATGAGGAGACTTTGAGGATTTTCAGTAGAGCAGTAACAAGAGATAGATGACAGTGGTTTAGACTGGGGTAGGATCATTTGGAAGGAATTGTTGAATATAAAAAAAGGATCAAAATGGACTAGGGTAGTAGCAGTGGAGCAAGTGATTAAGTGGAAGGATTATAAGTCCATTTTGAAGACAGAGCCAAGAGGATTTTCTGATTGGATATGGAGTATTAATGAAAGGGACAAGTATGCCTCCAAGGACTTGGATGTGAAAAATTAGAAGGAAAGAGGCCAAGTTTTCTTAATGTAAAATGGAAAGAGTAAACTAGAATGTAGTCTATAGGCAGTGTGTTTCAAACCTAGATTTGTGGAAGAATCTCTTAAGGAACTTATTAAAATATATATTCCCATGCTCCATCCCTAGAGATTCTGATTTAGTATATCTAGAGTAGACCCTGGGAATGTCTGTCCTTTTTTCCAGATTACTCTGATGCTACCAGTCAAGGACTTGCACTTGATTTGTGGTAGGATGAAATTGTTTTTTTTTTTTTGACCAGGGCAGGGTTTGATCCTGCCACCTCTGGTATACGGGGCCAGTGCCCTACTCCTTTGAGCCAAAGGCTCTGCTGTTGTGGTGGGATGATTATGGGATAATACCCTATAGTGTCCCTGAACAAACTGTGCCTCTATGCCTTTGTGCTTGTTGTATGGCCTTGATGCTAAAGCTTAACTCAGAAGATTTAATTTAGGCTTAAGGTGCCAAGAGTGGGGTGGCGCCTCTGGCTCAGTGGGTAGGGCGCCGGCCCCATATACTGAGGTGGCAGGTTCCAACCCAGCCCCGGCCAGCTGAAACAGCAATGAGAATTGTAACAAAAACTAGCCAATGTTGTGGCAGGAGCCTGTAGTCCCAGCTACTTGGGAGGCTGAGGCAAGAGAATCACTTAAGCCCAAGAGTTGGAGGTTGCTGTGAGCTGTGACGTGACAGCACTCTATTGAGGGTGACAAAGTGAGACTGTCTCAAAAAAAAAAAAAAAAAGGTGCAAAAAAAAAGGTATATGGGATTATATCAGACATCTGAGAGAAAATCAGTCTGGATTTAGCAAAGTGGTTTCACATTGGGCTTTGGCTAGCTTATTTCTTTGGCACTGTTAATTTCCAATTCAATTTTTCTACCACTCACATACTCCAGTTCTTATTTATTCTGACCGTAAAAGAGGTTGGTGGATTTCTTATAATTATCCTACAGTTTTAAAAAAGAAAAATAGAAATATGAACTTATCTAATGGTTTTATTATCTACTTTAGGTTACATAAAATAATTAAAGCGTTTTTGTTTACTTTTGTCTGACATAGGATTGGAAAAGGTTAAGACAGTTCATAGACTTCTGATAGTTGCTGAACTTGTCCCTGACATGGTTTTCCATCTTCTAAACACTGATGTATTAAATTACTATTGTACTACATTGTAATCCAATTACGAGACTATTTTAAAAGTAAAGCAGTTTTTTCACAGAGTTTCTAAAGATTTCATCTCAATTGTGTGAGGCTATTACATCATTCTGCATAGGTAGCATGATTTTGTGAAAAGGGAACTAAACTTGCAGTCTTTTAGTTTAAAACATTTTTGATTGCTACATACTAAAAACTATATTTTATATTGTGACCCAGTATGTAAAATATATAGTTGTTTATATGTGTTCAGGATGTATGGATAGACAGATGTGTACTACTGAAACAAAAGTTTCACAAAACCATAATATTTCTTACTATATGCAGTGCATTCGGATATTTCCATTGAATCTAATCCAATATATTCTATTTTGTTCTGTTTCACGTTTTAGAGAATGCTGGCTATATTTCATCAAATTGATTTCATGATGCACTAAGGGGTCCTAATATGAAAAATAATTCTACCGAAGACGGCTTTTGTGGAAGTGGCTCTTCTACCGTTTTTTTCATTTGACCTATGAACTTTTCATGAAATAGTCACAGATTTTTCTATAATATTAAGATTTTATGAATCTGTCAGATGTACTGTCTAAATTATATAACCAAATTGATGAATTTTTTAAGTTGAAGAGAGAATATGTTTTCTTAAACTAGGGGATGCTTAGCAACTCTCCTAAGCAAACAGGATATGTAAAACTATAAATAGGAAGCCAGGCGTTTTCTCTTTGTGGTGGAGATATCTTCACAAAGGCCTTGAGCACTGTGTTTTGGAGCATTTCCAAAGCAATTCAAGAAGGAAATGTAATTGATGCTGATTAAATACTTTGGGATGTTTCTTACAGATAAAAGATGAATTTCTACTTAAGCTTACCCAAATCACTTCCCAAATAGTTATAAAAGTTTGTGGGAAACATATGAATCCTAAAGCTATTACTATAAAATTTTTGGACCTTTGGATTGATTTTTTTTTTTTTAAGAGACAGGGTCTTGCCCTGTCACCTAGGCTACAGCACAGTGACATCATCATAGCTCACCGCAGCCTTGAATTCCTATGCTCAAGCAGTCGTCCCACCTCAGCCTCCCAACGTGCTGGGATTACTGGCAGGTGGACTGTTTTTCTAATAGGGGAAAAAATTGCAGATGTAATTTATCTAGGTTGTTTTTTATTTTTATTTATTTATTTATTTATTTATTTATTTATTTATTTATTTATTTTGAGACAGAGCCTCAAGCTGTCACCCTGGATAGAGTGCTGTGGCATCACAGCTCACAGCAACCTCCAATTCC
>CAUYRH010149939.1:0-12738 GCA_963574655.1 Perodicticus potto | reverse complement strand
AAGGGGTATTTCCTCTATGTATGTAAGTAAAAATGGATTGAGTTGATTAAAAGATCAAAAGGGGGCAGCAACTGACTTCCTTCTCACCACCCAAAGCTAGCAGATATGGCTCAAATCATTGAAAACACAATACCTGTCTCTCAGGTTAATTTACAGGTCAATCTGTCCCCCTTAACTATTCATCCTCCCTAACAACCACTTGTTGCATATTGTATACTCCACATTTTCCCCCTCCCTTCTAAAAGGCATCTATAAAGGTATCTGACCATAATGGAGACTTTGAGTAATCGCTGTTGTGATTCTCCCCAAGTGCATGGTTTTTGGAAATAAACATTTCTCTTATTAAAAAAAAATAAAAATAAAAAAATAAACAAATGCTATCAGCTTTTCAGAACATAGTGAGCACTTTAAGGTAAGATCACTTGCCTTAAGGATGACTGCGAATCTGTACTTTAATGTTCTTGATAATTTCTAAATTTTTGAATGACATTGAGGGGGTATGTTTTGTGTAGCTTTTATGTAGCTGACAATTTCCATCAGGTGCTTCACTGTGGGCTTTGCCATTTTCTTATTTCCTTCCTTCCCTCTTCCCTTCCTTCTTACACCTCTCTCTCTCCTCTTCCCTTCCCTTCTTACAATATCTCACTCTGTTGCCCCAGGGTAGAGTAACCTAGATCTATGATAGCTCACAACCTCAAACTCTAGGCCTTAAGAGATCCTCTCGCCTCAAACTCCATATAGCTGGAACTACCAGTGTACCCCCCAGCACACTCAGCTAATTTTTCTATTTTAAGTAAAGACAGGATCTCGCTCTTATTAGATTGGTCTCCTGAGGTCAAAGGATGTCCTGCCTCAGTCTTCCTGCCTGATTCCCAGAGTGCTAGTATTACAAGCATCAGCCACCACACCAGACTAAAAAAAATTATCATAAGAAAAATTTGAAAGATTTATTCCACATTATTGAAAGAACTCTAAGACATCTCACAATTAAGTTTTCAAACTCATCCTAGAAAATATGCTACATATCTCATTGCTGAGTATCACTATGGTCACCTTCCATGTACTCCCCTTTGGTAGCTGTCTCCAAGGCCTATGCCTAGTCCACCTTTCAAAGTACTCTTTATAGGACAAGGTGGTGAACTCAGTTGTCAAATCTAGGACAATGACAGCTCTGATGGCCATTCCAGAAAGAGTTCCAAAATAGCTTTGAAGGACATTCTAGGCTTTGGAGTCTGTACTTAGTTTCCCAAGGGGAGTACTTTGAAGGTAACCATCATGATATTCAGCAGTGAGATTTGTAGCATATTTTCAAGGATGCTATTTTAAAATTACTTATCTGACCTTGTGGGGAACAATATAAGGAAAGAAATACAGTATACTAGTTATTTAGTAAGAGTGCTCAATACAACATTAATATTTTCTCTTCAATAAATAAATCTGTCAAGCATAAAATGCAGAAAACAACCATAGAGCATTTAATAATTGAAGGAATAAAATTACTATGAATTTTCTGAAAAACTTGGTGAAATACTTTTAATCCATAAAAGATAAACAGATAAGTAATAAGAAAAGAACTGAGCTTAAGCATTAAATCCATTTAACCATAGACACAAATAAACTTTTATGTAATTGAAATTTGAGTTACAGACCTCAATATAAGTGCTAAACCAATGACAATATATAAATTATAAAACTAAATAAATTTGGAGAGAAATGGTGAAAATGCAATAGGCAATGTTAAGAACAATAATGAAATCATTTTAGTCTAGGGAGGGAGGTAAACAGCATCTAGACTGACTAATCCAAAAAAATAGAAGAAGTACACAAAAATTGCACAAAGAGACATCGAGAAAATTCTCCTAATCCTTTTCAGTAGCAGGAAAAGAAAGAGGAAGTGGAACTAAAAGAATTACGTCACCCTCGGTGGAGTGCTGTGGCATCACAGCTTACAGCAATCTCAAGTAGCTGGGACTACAGGCGCCTGCCACAATGCCCGGCTATATTTTGCTTGCAGTTGTTGTTGTTTAGCTGGCCTGGTCCGGGTTCAAACCTGCCAGCCCAGGCATATGTGGCTGGAGCCCTACCCATTGAGCTACAGGCGCCCCCCATAGGATTAAATTTATTTATTTTTTTTGAGACAGTCTCACTATGTTGCCCTTGGTAGAGTGCCATGGCGTCGCGGCTCGCAGCAGCCTCAAACTCTTGGGCTTGAGTGATCCTGTCTCAGCCTCAGCCTCCCAAGTAGCTGTCGCTGTCGGCACCCACCATAACGCCCAGCTATTCTTTGGTTGTAGTTGCCCCGGGCTGGATTCGAACCCACCAGTGCCAGTGTCTGTGGCTGGCGCCCTAGCCACTGAGCAACAGGCGTCAAACCAGGATTCAATTTTTGTAAATAATTCTAGTCATAGGGAAATGCAAATTAAAACTACTATGAGACATAACTATGTGCCCATAAGAATGATTAAAATGAAATGCTTATTTATAAAAAAAAAAAAAAAAAAAAAAAAAAAAAGAATTACATCAATCCTCATAGCAGGGATGCAAAAGTAGGGGAAAAGAACTTTCAGAAATGACAAGTGGAGTCAATTTTGTGGTTTATGCTGCCCTGTTCCCAAGAGGGTTCAAACAGAGAAGTGCTTGAAGAATGGCCATAACTGGAAGGGATTTCCAGACCTCTGCAAGGACATGAGAATTGGTTTGTGTCAGAGCTATTCCAAAATCTAAGTCACCCTGCAACACATACAGAAGTTGTGTCCTTAACAGTGAAACAGCAGAGATAAGGGTTAAGCATGAATATGACATGAACATCATTTTGATTTTGACATGAAGCAGAACTTGAAATTGGTTGGACCATCCCAGTGCAGCACTGAGAAGTCCTGTCCACACTCTTTACCCTCTTGGACATGGAGTTCACTGCAGTGGCCCTGAGAAACTTTTCCTCCCAGCTGCACCTGATGCTGATTAGTGCACATCTGAGAATCCCCAGGCCCTGCTGCCTTGTCCTAGAACAAATATTTACCACTTCTTCCCAGGTGAGATGCAGTCCCTTTGCAGAAATGGCTTACAGATGACATGGCCATACAGGTCCAGGGGGAGATGGAATCAGAGAATAGCAAGATCCATAACTCCTTGGCTCCAGATGGCTGCTACCTACTATGGCCACAGTACTGCTGCCAGTTCCAGCCATGACATCAACAAATCTAGTGAGTGTTTCTTTCTTTTTTTTGGCTCAGACCCCAGACACTCAGTGGGCAGTTGAGCAGCTAGGTAAGACATAGGTTTCACTGGGGGCCTCAGCACAGGTTCACCTAGGCCTTGGACTACTTCTCAGCTGAGAGGATGAAGGGGAGAGTGAGTATGGAAACCCCACAGCAGGCTGGCCATGGTCATGGCTACTTGGCTTCAGGGAGGTGGACATTGCTCAGGCTGGGACTAAACTGGGATGGAGGCACCTGTGTTATCACCTGTTCTTTCCCTTTAATATGGCACTCTCCATCAGGCTAGGTTCCTAAGAACTGGACTTAGAGGAGTTGAGACATTTTGGTTTTTAGAGTTCAGGGTAAATATTCAGGCTCTTTGGCTGTGTGGTCCCTGGTCTATGAACACTCTTGCACACACAGATATACATGACTCCAGGGTAACCATCCCAGGCAGATTCAGAACCTAGATGGCACCTAAGAAACTGCATAGGTGTGGATCATCATGGGTTGTGACATCATGTGCTTTTCTTTCCCACTGAAAGACTGGACATCACACTGAGAATCAGGAACCAGGAACAGTTCTTCACAGTCCTGCCTCTGCTCCTATAGGCTTAGGGGTCAGGAATCCTGACAGTGCCTCAACTTCCCAGCCTAGGAGACAGGACAGGGACAGAGTGTCTATGAAAATTACACAGGGTGGCACTGCCTGAAAAAAACCAAACTGTTTCTCTCCAACAGAGCAGAGTGACTATAGTAGGACCCTCAGGCCATAAATTCCTGGATCCAGCTCCCTCCCTTAGTGAGTTGTGAGACTTTGAAACACTTGAATTCTGCCATTCTCTTTGTCATCATGTGCCAAAGTAGAATGATATTTACCACATTTAGGTTATCAGGATATAACCAAATGGATATATTTAATACAGTTAAAGTAGTATGTAGCACAAAATCAGTTCTCAGTCTGTTTTACTGTTTGTATCATTAATTTTCTGGTATCACAAAGAATGGGTTTCAGTGAACATGTTATTGTGAGCATGAAGCAAGGCTGATATTTTCACCAATGAATCTGACCAGGGTTTTCTTATCACAATTTTGCTAGAAGGAAAACCTAACTCACTAGCCTTACTTGATCTCTGACTGAGGTGGGTTAGTCCCCTTCACCTTCTCGCTGGATAAGTGGAGGGTGCTCAGGTGGGCTGAGGTTAGTGTGAGCGCCTCAGTTCAGGGTTTTTTTTTTTTTTCTTTTTCAGGATCTCAGAATACTGTCTTCAATCTCACTGCTTCATGGAACCCACTCTGTTACTCTACAGAAAAGTATTTTCTTGACAGACAGGTACATGATTCTTCTTACATTTTGTGCTGAAGCAAAAACATTGCAAAGGGAACATGAGGAGATCACAAAAAGCAAATGAATGGGTCAGGGTCCTTGCTGGAAAAGGCCGAAGGAGTGCGGCCATCTGGAGCCAAAAGCAGTTATGTGTGTGTTCAGTAACCATACAATGTTCCAATTCCTGTCCTCTCTTATACAATCTGATTGATCTGTGATTCTTCAGGGCCTTGGTATTTGGTATTCAATTTAACCTTCACCACTCACTTTTCTACAGAGGTCAGGGTGGTGTGGAACATTCAAAACCTGTAATCACAATGTTGCTCCCCCTGGCAACCAGCCCCATACTCAGGTTACCCAGGAGCCCACCAAGAGTCATCGTGTTGGGGCAAAAGATGCTCTCATCACCCAGGAAATTCCACAGGATTTAGGAGACCTGTGTCAAATGCTTACATCAATCAGGAAATTAAAAACAACTTAAGAGCCTTTGTCAAGGACAAGGGTGAGAAAATAAATACTAGAACAAAGAATTCTTCCTGCACCCCTGTTAACAAGGGTTTCAACAAATTTGTGTCAGGAAATTGGAGCAGAAACCAATGTATATATTTATTATTACAAATATTATTATAAATATTATTACAAATAATAAATATATACGCATTTTTGTATATATTGTAATATATACAGTTTGTATGGATTGTAATATCACACAATCTCTCTCTGTGTCCAGAGGTTCTCTAACTTATGTAACTGGGGTTTACTGTTCTGTCTACTTTTTATAATTTTTACATGGGTAAACATCTAGTTAATTGTTTTATGTTTTGATTTTTTCCATCATGTTTAGTTATTTGTTTATTTGGACATTTACTGTTGGGTTCTAGAATTTTCATTTGGTTTACTATGTAGTTTCTATTTCTTCTCACTTATTTTTCTTTCTCACTATGATCACAAGTATAAAATCTGCTTCAAAACAAGTTTTTGTTAATTCCAACATCTGGGATATCTAGGATTTAGTCTCCACTAATTGCTCTTTACCTTTAATGTAGGTCAGTTTATCATATTTGTTGATGTTTAATCATTTTGGGATGGGTCCTCATACATTGTAGAGACTGGATTCTGTGACATTTTTGTGACACAAACATTAAATGATATAATATTGCTCTTTCAGCAGACAGTTAATTTGGCTAAACTCAAACTCCATATTCTGAAGTCTCAGCTCACTTACTTTAGTTTCCAGGACCAGCTTCGCATCTGCATGAGTCCTCAGGCATCTACCAAACACTTGCATAAGAGTCATACCTAAAACTGACGGTCCTACCTTTTAGGTCTTTTTCCACAGCTTTCTCCTTTTCAGCCTCTGCATTTTACCTCGACTTTTTGATTTGGGTCTTTAGGCCAATGGGACTTTGGGGATCTACTTTGTCTTTAGTCACTTTGTGTGTGCCAACAACAGCTGCCCTAGGTATCAAAGTCATTTTGGAAAGTAGAAAACTGACCATTCTCTCCCCATTGTCAACATTTCCCAGGATCTGACTGCTTCTGCCCCTTCATAATTAACTTTGTTGAATTCTGTAGTTCATGTTTTACAGTCATATTTCATATTTTGTCCAGAGTCTGTGGGTTATTATTTATAGGAAAATTGGTTCAGTTGGATTCTCTGAGCTATACTAGAAACAGAAAGTATGCTTTCTTAGAGTGTTTCTCCATGAAAACTGTTTTCTTACCTCTTATGTTGTTAACTTTATCAATATGTTATTGCCTTTTGATCTTGAGAAATAGTTTAGAAAGCCTTTCCCCCTGTCTGGGTCTTAGAGGGATGCTCCCATGTTTCCTTATAATTCTTGTAAGGATGGTTTCATTTTAAAATTTTATATCCTTTTCTGTTCTGCATGTCTGTCTATGTTCAGGTGTAATTCTTTTAACATGGAGGACTGTGAGTATGTTCTAGTTTTTGGTAGAGCTGCTTCATAGCTCACAGCTCTTCTTTTATACCTTCCTATACGATTTTAAATGTTATTTTCCATTTAGTTCTCAGTGTGAAATTTTCTGGCTCCAGAAAAATATATTGTCATTATATTGAATTGGTCCAGTAAATTTTCTAGTTAACTCTGGAGTGCTGATGTCTTTATGATGTTTTGCTATCCTGCCCAGGAATTATGAATATCTTCCTTTGACCATGGCTGCTTTGGTGTCCTCCAGAGATGTTTAAGACTTTTCTTCATCAAGTTTTCAATATTTCTTATTGATTATATGCCTAAACATTCAAGCCTTTGATTTTCTTTGTAAATATCACCTCCTGTCATATAACTGATTATTATTTGTATATGTGGAGGCTATTGGTTTTTGTGTATTTATTTTATAGGTTATTTACTTCCTCAATTTATATTAACTGATTTAATTTTTAATACTGATTTTCTAGGGTGTTCTTATTCTACTATCATGTCATCTACAAATAGTGTTATTTTAATTGGAGTTCCTAAGCTAATTTATTTGATCTTGAATAATTATATTGACTCATTCTCAAAGGAGTATGTAAATAGTGGTCCTATTTGCTTTGTTATAAAGTAAAACACAAATGAAGCACTAGAAAATATGAACATAATCATGTTAAAGAAATATCCATAAACACCTATAACTTTCAATATTTTTCTAATTTATGAGGTTGAATTTCCTCAAAATATTTTGTTAGAATTAATGATGAAAAGCAGATGAATTTTCTTACTATCAATCTACCATAGTTTATTATTAGCTTTTATAGTATTTAACTGTTTCTGTATTCCTTGAATATGTCTTGATTCATCGTGCTATATTATCTTCTTCATGCTATATACCTAGTAAGATTTTTTTTTGTTTTGATAGATTTAAGATTTAAGAGGAAGAATGCACTAAATTTCTAAACATAAATAGCAAATTTAGTCCTATATTGATTATTGATTACTGAAACATACACATTTTGTAACAATTGAAGAATAACTGTGGAAGGACATAAACTTGAGGTGTGCCGATCACAAGGAGTAGGATTATATGTGGTAGATTGGGTATAGATTATTTATTTGTCTATGTGTTTTTATATTACTTTATTATTTGTAATATTGATTTACATTAATTAAATAATTGGGGATAAAATTTTTCTAAGATAATAAAAACAATGCATTTTGTATATATTACCATAGAGCCATCAAGTGTTACAATCTTTGATACATATTTCCACAACAGCATTCATAATTTTCATTCATGGTATGATTTTTATTTTACTGTTATCATATTTTATATATGTGTCTCCCACACTAGGCTTAGAGCCCTAATGAAGAGTGAACCAGGACATTTAATCTTTGTATATTTAAGGAATAAAATCCTGTCTTGCATACTGGGGATATTTCAGAGACATTTTTGATATGACAGATAAAGCTTTCTCTATAGCTGATGCCCTGGACTTGCACACTGAAGGATTCAGAAAAAAGACCTAATACTGGCTTCTCCTACTTGGCTGTGTGAGTATAACAAGAAACATGGCAGGCTGGTCACTCTGACAGTCAGTTCTGATGTCACCAGTATGGTGTCCTCACATAAATGTAACTGCTGTCTTCAGAAAGAAGAGTTAATGAGGGCACAGAACTCCTGTTAGAACTGGGAAAATGGAAGAATATTTGGGACTGGTGCTATTACTCTGAGTTCTAACTCTGTGATCTTCAGACTCTTTTCTGAATAATGTCTTCCATGACCCCATGAGAATGACTGTCAGTGATTTGATCCTGGGGCTACTCTTTGTGCTACAAACTGGGATTGGTGTCCTGGGGAATATCCTTCTTCTCATAACATATGCCACCACAGTCTGCACAGGCAAGGCACTGAGGCCCACACACCTGGTCCTCACCAACCTAGCTGTGGCCAACCTCTTGGTTCTTCTCTTCAAAGGGATACCTCAAACGATATACATCTGGGGAGTGACAAACATCCTGGGAAACATTGCATGTAAACTTGTCAATTATACCCACAGAACAGTCCGAGGCCTTTCTCTCTGTGCTACTTGCCACTTGAGCAGTTTTCAGGCCATCACTATCAGCCCTAGAACTAGGGGGTGGATGAAGCTCAAAGACATAGCTTTGGAGAACATCATCTTCTCCTGCTTTCTATGCTGGATCTCCAATCTGCTGATGAACATCTTTGTTCCTATGAAGGTTCAGGCCCTTCAGCATATCCTTAATTCTACTAAGAGACGGAATTATGGTCTCTGCTCTTCTGAAAATCCTATAGCAAATTATGATGTGATTTACACAATTCTATTCACTTTCCCAGATGTTGTGTTCATGGGACTCATGGCTGGGGCCAGTGTCTACATGGTCTTCCTCCTGCACAGACACCACCAGAGAGTGAGGCATATTCACACTCTCAGTACCACCCACAGGCTCTCCCCTGAGGTAAAAGCCACTCAGTCCATCCTGCTTCTGGCAGCCACCTTCATTTTTTTTTACTTCGTCAATTCTGTTTTTACAATTTATAATATTATTTTTTTCAAATCTCGCCTCTGGCTGCAGCATACCACCACCTTTCTGGCAGCGTGTTATCCTACTGTTAGCCCCCTGATACTGATGCTTCGAGAGCCTCATGGACCAACTTTCTGCTCCTAGCTAGATTAAAAAAAAAATTCTATGTTAACCAGTTCAATGAAAATATTTCAAATTGTATATAAGCCAACACATTGTATCCCATGATTGCATCAATGTACACAGCTATGATTTAATTAAAAAAAGAAAAAAAATAATTCTAAATAACTAGTTCTGTCCTTCACAACAGTGTTTCTTTTCATCATAGAATGTAGTTATTCATTGATTCAAGAGAGATGCGTAGGTATCTTGAACATGACAGACATACCACCTACAACACTGATGCTAAAGAGATTTGAATGGCATTGGTTAGCCATGTAGAAGACTTCAGCATCACTCAGAAGATAGACATATAACAAGATAAACACAAAGTTGTGTGTTAGCTCCATACAGATACTTTATGATTGCATTGTTCCTTTGAAATATTTGATGGAGGCATGGAAGCAAGGTTGGGCAGAAATAATATGGGAACATACTATCTGTTTATTGGTTCATTAGACCAAAATTGATGCCATATTTTGTATTAATAAAGAGCAACATCTGTGTGTACCAACTCTAACTATGTATGTGTAACCCATGGGAAATTACTTAATCATTATAAGACTTGGGGTATTTACCTGTAAGATTAATAAATTTGCCTTTTGAGAATTTTAAGGTTGGGTGATTTTTGTAATGAAGTAATGTAGACATTGTTAACTCATAGTTTTTAAGGAAGGGCAAAAATCAATCTCTTCTTTGCCTGCTTTCTTCATCTTGAGATTTCCCCCACCCCAAGTTCCCTTTTCAGAAACAATTGAAGATCCCAAAAGTCTAATGAAAGAGCAAACTCTCTTTCCAATTGCTAGACCTATTAACTAAATCTGCTTTTTAAATTTGTTCTTAGTAAATCCCAAACAGTGGATTATTAACATCAGGCCTCAGGATCAGAAGCTTATGGAAAAAAAAAAAAATTTCTGTCTTCAACCTTGATGGATTCACATTCACAGTAACTTATGAATTTGCCTGAAATTACTCTCTTGTCCCCCTTAAATTCTATAACTGTTTGATGTTACCTGTTGGCATTCTTACTTTCTTGGGAATATCATGTTATCTTCTTGCTGTTTCTCTCTTTCCCTATTCTTTTTCTCTCTCTTACTCCCTCTCTTTGCTCTTTTCAAGGTTAAAAGTATGAACTCTTAAAAACTAATCTCAACCCAGAAATATTATTTTATGTTCCTGGGTAGAACACCTGCTAATCTTTCCACATGAAGATCATTGTTTAAAAATGTGAGCAGTGATGATGTGGGTCTTCCAGAATAGTGATTACTTCTAAAGATGAATTCTTCCATAAAAGCAAAATAAACATTGTCTATATCAACTGTGGACATCAGTAACAAGATTCAAGTGTCTGGATTTTTAATTTTACCCATATCCTTGACCATTTCCCAATCTCTACACAAGCTTTGAAAAATCAGCTTCAAAATTATAGTATCCATGAAAATCACCAGCCTTGCAACCACTAGCCTTTCTCCACAGGGACACAGAAGCTTGAAAATCCTCCAAAAGTGCCATCCTCTGAACAGTATCATTCTGTGACTTGTCTTACAGCTCCATGATTAATTTCCATTTTTTATTATGACTCATTCTTTGACCTAACAGATCACTCTCACAGAAAAGCTTTACCTGGGCACTAGTCAAATATCATCAACTTCAGCTATTTAGCTGAGTCAAAATGAATGAGCAACAAAATTCAGCAACAGGGTCAGAGTATGACAAGGTAAGAATGTAGTAAAGGAGATTTCTAAGATCAAGGTAATCATGACTCACACAGTGCCTTTTTTTTCAAAGTTAAATGTGCCTGAGGATGTATATGTGGTAAATTCCCTACAGATGTTCTAAGACCACATGAAAAGAAAATCAACTCAGTAATATACATGGACTCAAAGGTTATATCTCTTGACCTTAGTGGAGAAAATCCAAACATCTGGGGCATAGATGTTGTGCTGGCCATTGTCTTCACATCACTTATTTGAATAAAAATCTAGATAAACCATCAACTAATTCAAGACATAATGAAAAGGGGCAATGTGATAAGAGTAAGTTATGAGAGAAGGAATTTACTTTGTTTTCTGTGTGACTGAACTGTATAAAAAAAAAACTGGAAAACATGACTTTCTGGAAGATAATATGGGAAGGAGAAAAAAAATCTGATATCTCAAGGTGGTTTTAATTTGCATTTCCCTAATATTTAGGGATGATGAGTATTTTTTCATGTGCTTGGTAGCCATTCGTCTGTCATCTTCAGAGAAGATTCTATTCATCTCTCTTCTCCATTGATGTATGTGATTGTTGGTTTTTTTCTTGTGTATTAATTGAAGTTCTGTATAGATCCTGGTTATTAAATTCTTGTCTGATTCAAAATACATAAATACTCTTTCCCATTGAGTAGGTTGTCTATTTGCTTTGGTTGTTGTCTCCTTGACTGTACAGAAGATTTTCAGTTTAATTATGTCAGTTCAACCCCACACAAAGGCATGGAAATTAAATAGCCTTATGCTGAATGAAAGTTGGGTGCAGGAAGAAATAAAAAGGGAAATTGTTAACTTCCTTGAATATAACAACAATGAAAGCATAAGTTACCAAAACCTATGGGATACAGCAAAAGCAGTCCTGAGAGGATAATTTATCTCTTTAGAAGCCTGTATTTGAAAAACAGAAAGAGCGCATCAACAAACTCACAAGCCATCTGATGGAATTGGAAAAAGAACAATCTAAACCTAAACCTAGCAGGAAAAAAGAAATATCCAAAATTAAACCAGAGATAAATGAAATTGAAAACAAAAGAATCATTCATAAAATTAATGAAACAAGGAGGTGAGTTTTTGGAAAATTAAATAAAATAGATAAGGCTTTGGCCAGACTAACTAGAAATAAAAAAGTAAAATCTCTAGTAACACCATCAGAAAAGAAAAAGGAGAAATAAAAACTGATGCCACAGAGGTACAAGAGATTATTTTTGAATACTATCAGAAATTTGATGCCCAGAAATTTGACAATGTGAAGGAAATGGATCAATATTTGGAATCATACCCTCTCCCTAGACTTAGCCCAGATGAAAAAGATCTCCTGAACAGACCAATTTCAAGCACTGAGATCAAAGAAACAATAAAAATTCTCCCAACTAAAAGAATGCCCTGGTACGGATGGCTTCACACCAGAATTCTATCAAATCTTCAAAGAAGTGCTTATTCCTAAACTGCAGAAATTATTCCAAAAGATTGAGGAGGAAGGAATCTTCCCCAACATGTTCTATGAGGCAAACATCACCTGATACCAAAACCAGGAAAAGGTCCAACTACAAAGGAGAATTTTGGACCAATTTCACTAAAGAATATGGATGCAAAAATTCTCAACAAATCTTAGCCAATAGATTACAGCTAATCATCAAAAAAGTCATACATCATTATTAAGTAAGTTTCATGCCATGGATGTAAGGCTGGTTTAATATATGCAAGTCCATAAATGTTATTAACCATATCAACAGAAGCAAAACCAAAGACTATATGATCCTCTCAATAGATGCAGAAAAAGCATTCAATAAAATCCAGCATCCTTTTCTAATTAGAACACT
>CAUYRH010149938.1:0-12176 GCA_963574655.1 Perodicticus potto | reverse complement strand
TGTAACCTGGTTGTTTGTACCTTCACATTAACCTGAAATTAAAAAAAAAAAAAGATTATTATAACATTTTTATGAGAAGGCAAAGAAACCAGAATAGCTAAAACAATTTTGAAAAAGAATAATAAAGTGAAATGAATCATTACCCTATTTCAAAGCTTACTATATAGGTACAATAATCAAGACTGTGGTGTTGACTTAGAGGATAAACAAAGATATTAGAAGAAGAATAGAGAACTCAGATATAGCTCATACTCAAAGTTTGGCCAACTGATTTTAAAATAGTAATAATACAATGTTAATAATAACATAAATATTAATAAACTATTAATAAAATAATATAACAAACATCAATAATTTTTAGATTTACTGGAAAATAACAAAGATATTACAGAGAGATATTGGATAATCTGCAACCAGGCTCTCACTCTGTCACAAACGCTAGAGTGCAGTGGCATGATCATAGCTCATTGAAACTTCATTATCCTGGGATTAAGAGATCCTCTTGCTCCAGCATCCTGAGTAGCTGGGACTATAGGTGTGAGCCTCTGTGTCTGGCTATTTCCCCTATTGTTTTTGTTGTTGTTGTTGTTTTGCAGTTTTTCACTGGGGCTGGGTTTGAACCCGCCACCTCTGGCATATGGGGCCGGCGCCCTATTCCTTTGAGCCACAGGCGATGCCCTATTTCCCCTATTGTTAATATCTTAGATCATATAATACCTTATATAGTACATTTGTTCTAATTAATGAACCAATCTTGATAATCATTATTCACTAAACTCCACACAATTCAATTTTTTTTACTTTTTTCCAAATGTTCTTTTTCTGATCCAATATACCATCCAAAATACTACATTTCAGTTAGTTTGTATTTCTCCTAGGCTCCTTTTGACTATGCCAATTTCTCACTTTCCTTATTTTTGATGACTTTGGCAGTTTTAGGAGTACTGGTCAGGTATTTTGTAAAATGTCTGTCAAATGAAAGTCATCTGATTTTCTTTTTTACACTGGAGTTACAGTGCTGTGGTTTGGATATGTTTTTTTCCCCACAAAACTCATGTTGAAATTCGGTCCCTAATATGGCAGTATTGAGAAGTGGGGCCTAATGAAAAGTATTTGGGTTTTAAGGGCAGAATCCTCATAAACAGAGTAATGCCTTCCCTTGGCGGTGAGTGAGCTCTCCCTCTCACAGGAATGGATTAGTTCCCACAAGAGCAGGTTGTTAAATAGAGTCTGGCTTCCACAGTTTCTGTCTCTTGCCACGTAATCTCTTTGTACACACCCACTCCATTTCTGCTTTCCACCATGAGGTGAAGTAGCAAGAGGCCCTCACCAGAAGCAAAGCAGATGTTGGTACTGTGCTTCTTGAACTTTCCAGCCACAGATGATGAGCTAAATAAATATCTTTTCCTTAAAATGTACTCAGCCTCAAGTATTCTGTGATAGCAACACAAATGGACTAGGACATAAGGGTTTCTTTGAGGAAGGCCACAGAGGTAAAGTGCTTTTTCATTGCAGCATATCAAAAACACACACTATGAATATGACCATACTATTGATACTGATATTTTACCAAAACCTGACAAACACTTCCTTAGCCAGGTGTTTGTCAGGTTTTTGTAAAATTACTCTTTGATTCCCTTTTCCATACAATACTCAGAAGGAAGTCACCATATGTAGCCCACAATTTATGGAATGGGGAGTTATACTCCATCCTCATTTAGAGTAGAGTATCTACATAAATTATTTGCAATTTTCTGAATGGGATGTTTGTTTCTTCTCCTCCATTTATTCATTTATTCATTCATTGATTTATAGCAATATGGACTCTTGGATAACTTTTTATACTTTAGGATATAATCCAATGCTACTTTATTTTATTGCTCAAAGTATTCCAGCTTTGGGCATTGGATACTCTTTCAGTTGTCTTACAAATATTGACATATCTACATCATTGCTGATCCTCCCTCCCTCCCACCTTTCTTCCTTCCTTATTTTGAGTAATTTCTTACTTTTGGCACTATAAGATGCTCTATGCTCATCTTCAACATTCCTTGACCCAATCCTAGAATCAGCCATTTCTCTAAATATCCCTGATTACTTTTATTAGAAAATGGCATTCGAATCCAAAATCCACATGCTGGATGTGCTCTTTCCTACTAGGGTATTGTTGCTTCTAGTTGCTCTCAGCTGAGAGAGAAAGGAAATAAATCTATGTGGGTACATTAAGGATTAACGTGGGTATACTAACATGTATACCAACATGCATTCATAAATATTGACATATATAACTTGCCACTTCCTACTTCAATTTTGCAGTCTAGTAAAACCAAACTGCCCTAACCACACCCTAATCTTACTCTCCTGATAAGCTTTTGTTTATGTTTTGCCTCCTCCAGGAAGATTTCCCTATCATCTCTGGTCTGCATTATGTGCCCATTATTTGTGTTTCCATGGCACATGTGTATTCCTTTATCATTGCAATGCTGTGTAATATTTGAATGACACTTTGCCTCTCTCCTCAGTACAGTGTGAGCTCCTTGTGGGAAGGGACTTCTTATCAACTTTTATGCAATCAGCCCTTATCTCAGGATGTGAGTGTTCATCATCTTTTGCAAGAAGGTGAATATATACTGCACAAGTACAAGTAGAATTTTGTTAGTGAATCAATTTCTTCAAACGAAGTATTGTATTTCTTTGAATTAATTGGTTATTAGATTTAAATAAGTTGGACAATTGTTTTGACACTGCTTAACTGGAATTTAATTATAGAGTCCTGACTTTCAATACAAGCAGAGGCAATGTGAAATTAAAAGTAGTTTCAAAGGAAAGGAAATCTGGTCAGTTGGAAGGTATTCCAATCTCCCCCAATCAAGTCTTGCTGTATACCTAGCCCATAAACAAACAAAAACCAATTTCTCCCTGACTTCAGTAGTGAGCCCCAAACATCACCTCATCTATCTTACATCTTAGGTAGGTCTTTGCCAGAATTTTATTATTGAAAAGATAGATTCTATCCCTTTTCCATAAACTCTCAGAGTTTAGTCTTGCAAGAGATCTCACTTTGTTATTGCTTTCATATTCTTGTAAATAGAGCTTGGCCTTTTTTTTTTTCCTTTCACTTTCCGTCAGTTCTGCACAGATTAATTCCAATTAAAGCAGGAATATTCTCTTATCTGTCATGCTGAATGCTGACTAGACAAAACAGAGGATAGCTTCAACCAGTCGTTTTGGGTTGGAAGGATTTTGTTCTGAGCCCACATCATTGAGATGAAGCTGGATGTGCAATTATCTGCTTTAATGACAAACCCAGGGCTGAGCTGGGTCAGGGATTTTGGGACCTGCCTGCTTTTATACTACCTAGGGCAGTAATCCTCTCTAAACAAGAGGCCTGAATTTCTCTTAAAGTTATCTTGGCATAATTACCCCTTTTTCAAACGAAAACATATTGGAACTATTTTTTAACTGTGGAGATTTCATATCTCTAGGATGCTATAAACTCCTAATAATGTTGAGAAGGGTATTTTGAAAACCTTTTTTGAGGAGAATTTTATCTATTGCTTTATTCACACAACCAATTTATGATACAAAAGACTTCAGCCATTAGATGATACCAATAGATTTCACTCTAATAATTTTTGCTGTAAACTTCCTTTTGTGAGAAGAGGTGAACAGTAGATCACTATGTAGGAATCAATAGTATCATGAGCAAGAATCACTTTATTCTTATTTTCATCAGCATCAAAAGAGAATTCCTTCTGAATAATATGTGGACTTGTAGATTATCCACCAAAATCAATAAGATTGTGAGAATGCCAGTGAGTTGTCGATAAATGACTGCTGCTAAGCAGTTCATGTTTTACAACTGTCATAGTTTGATCCTTATAGGAGTACAGAAAAACCTAGCTTTTTAATCAGTGCATCAAAATCTGCAAGCTTTTCCTGGCCAGTGGTTGATTCTAACATGAAATGGTTGAGAGAAAGGTTATTTGTCCCATATGACTCAGATAAGTTCTGAATTTAGTAGCAAGAGAGCAGTGGTGGTGGTCATGGTGTGTGTGTCTGGGGTGGAGGTTTGCTGGAGGGAGTAGAAAAAAATTACAGCAAAGCATGGCGTCTCAGTTCCTTCACTTGAGTTTCTCTTCTTAGCTCCTTTAAAACATTTCCTCAGCATTTTCCTGGTTTCTATGACTTGACTTGTGTTGTTCTTTGCCTGCGTCCCATCATTCTAGGCAAAGCCTAATTCTTAACTCCTTCATTATACAACTAGAATAGACACCCATATATTGAGCAATTTACATGTGTCAAACTCTATGGGAGGCATTCTACACACATGATGATGTTTAATCTGTGCAACACATTGAGAGATCAGTAGACACTAGTAGAATATTTAAAGGAATAAAAGGAACTATATCAGGTAGAGAGTTATAGGCCATCACACCAATTTAGAATTTATTCTGAATGTGAATGAATGTTAGTGGAGAGTTTGGGGCAGGGGAGTGATACAGTCTTATTTACACTGTGAAGTGAACTCGCTGGATGTCCTGTAGAATGCTGACCAGAAGGGGACAAGAAGATAAGCATAATGACCAGTAAGGAGGCTATTGGAACGGCAATGAAAAATAATGGTACCTTAGGTCAGGGAAATAGTGATGAAAGGGGCGGGTTCTGGATATACATAGATATGCCAACCTTCTTATAGTTGATCATACTTGACCATCTCCCTACATTGACCACTTCCTTAAGTTGACCTAATTTGCATAGTCTGGACATGCGCCACATGTACATATGAGTACAGTAGGCCTAGTTCTTTATGTTGACCACCTCCGTATATTGGTCAGTTTGTTATAGTCCCTTGGGTAATCAACTACAGAGGTTCTACTGTTTTGTGAAGAAAGAGCTGACACTTTTCACTTATGTATTTGATGTGGAATGATGAAAGAAAGATTTTTTGCCCTGAACAACTGGGTATCTGGTGGTTCAATTTATTGAGATGTGGGACAGCTAGGGAGAATTTGGAGTGAGAGTGAAAATAAAGAGTTCAACTTTAGGCACATTGAATTTGAGATGCCTATCAGATACCCAAGTGGAGAAGTCAGGCGCTAAGAAGAACATAACTGCTGTACTACCTCTCAGTAATGGGGCTAGAAGATTATGGGGAGCTATTGACCTGGGGAGAAGGGAGAAGATCAAAGATGAACTTTTCTAATAAGGACCTGGACCAGGCTGCCACTGGTTCTGCTATCTCTTTAATATCGCCATGTAACAGGAGTCTGGAAAATCTATTATGAGACTTGTTATGGAATATAGTACTGGCAACCATGTAGCAGCAACATGAAATGCCAATAGAAACAAAAGATGGAACATAGAGAGTGTGGAAAGGGACAAAATTATATTTTGTTCAAAATGAGCTTCCATACCAAAATTTCAAAAAATATGAATTAAAGATACGGTAAAGAAGACCACTATGGAAAAAGAGAAATCAGGATGTGAATTCATTCAGGATGAAATAATTTTACAGAAAATTTTCTCAAAATTTTTAAAATAAGTATGCTTAGTATGCTCAAAGAGATAAACAATTTACTTTAAAAATAGCAGGAAATTGAGCAGCTCCTGTGGCTCAAAGGAGTAGGGCGCTGGCCCCATATACCAAAAGTGGCGGGTTTAAACCCAGCCCTGGCCAAAAAATGCAAAAAAAAAAAAAAAAAAAAAGCAGGAAATTATGAAACAAGCACAAATCAAACAAATGAAAAATGAGACCAGATGGTTATCAAAGAATCAAGTAGGAATTTTGCAAATGAAAAGTTATTTAAATGTAAAATTCAAGAGAGTATAAACTTTGGATTAGACATAGTCAAAGATAAAATAGCAAATTATAACACAGTACTGAGGAATTCTAAATGTAGCACAAAAAGATATTTCTAAATCTATATGGTTATAGATTTGAGAGAAGTCAACAAATATTATACAGGCATTCCAGAGATGCTGAAGAGAACTGCAGAGTAATGATATTTGCTGATGAAATAACTGAAAAATTTTTCCAAAATTAAAATATCCAAATTCTCATTTCTGGAGTGGACTTGGGCATAAAGCAGGAAAAATTAAAATAAGTTGACTGCTGGATGCATCATAGTAAAACTGCAGAACATTAAGGATTAAGATAATATCTTAAAAACTACGAGAAAAGATTGATTACCTGTAAAAGAGTCACTATTTATCATTAGTAAAAAGTATTTTCTTAAGTTGAATTTTTTCTTTCTTTCTCTCTCTTTCTTCTTCTTCTTTTTTTTTTTTTATTAAATCATGGTTGTGTACATAAATGCAATCATGGGGTTCAATGTCCTGGTTTTATATACAGTTTGAAATATTTTCATCGAACTGATTGACATAGCTTTCATGGCATTTTCTTAGTTATTGTGTTAAGACATTTATATTCTACATTTAGTAAGTTTCGTCTGTACCCTTCTAAGATGCACCATAAGTGTGTACCCACCAATTACTCTCCCTCTGCCCATCCTACCACCTCCCCTCCCCTCCCTTGCCCCTTTCCCCATATTCTTGTGCTATAATTGGGTTATAGCTTTCATATGAAAGCTATAAGTTAGTTTCATAGTAGGACTGAGTACATTGGATACTTTTTCTTCCATTCTTGAGATATTTTGCTAAGAAGACTATGTTCCAGCTCCATCCATGTAAACATGAAAGAGGTCAAGTCTCCATCTTTCTTTAAGGCTGCATAGTGCATGCATTCCATGGTATACATGTACCACAATTTATTAATCCATTCGTGGGTTGATGGACACTTGGGCTCTTTCCATGACTTAGCAACTATGAATTGGGCTGCAATAAACATTCTGATACAGATATCTTTGTTATAATGTGATTTTTGGTCTTCTGGATATATACCTAGTAGAGTAATTATGGGATTGAATGGCAGTTCTGTTTTTAGATTTCTAAGTATTCTCCAGATATATTTCCAAAAGGACCATATTAGTTTGCATTCCCACCAGCAATTTAGTAGTGTTCTCTTTTCTCCACATCCATGCCAGCATCTCTGATTTTGGGATTTTGTGATGTGGGCTGATCTTATTGGAGTTAGATGATATCTCAAAGTAGTTATGATTTGCATTTCTCTGATGATTAAGGATGGTGAGCATTTTTTCATGTGTCTGTATGCCATGTGCCTATCTTCTTCAGAGAAGTTTCTCTTCAGGTCCCTTGCCCACCCTGATATGGGATCACTTGTTCTTTTCTTGCTAATACATTTGAGTTCTCTGTGTATTCTGGATATTAAACCTTTTTCAGAGACATAACCTGCAAATATTTTCTCCCATTCTGAGGACTGTCTGCTTGCTTTACTAACTGTGTTCTTGGCTTAGTTAAAAGAATTGTATTTTATCTTCAAAGTGCTAGAAAAAAACAATTTCAAGAGCCAGGGTGGATGAAAATATTTTAGACATGTATCGACTAATCAAATTTAGAGGTTAGAAATGATTACTAAAAGAATTCTCTGTATAAATAATATTAAGGAGTTTGGTTTGTAGATATAACACACTAAGGTCTATGTCATATTCAGTAGGTGATTATAAATTCTAAATAATTTTAGATGTGCTACAAGGAGGTATAATTTTGCATATCCTTAAAATATTAGGGATAACCAGTATAAAAACTAGAAATATTACCTATCACTTCAAAATCTGCAGAGAAAAAAATATAGAAAACATTATAAATCTAACTGAAAGCAGAAAGGGAAGAAATGAAGCAAAGAAAATAATGCTAAACAAAAAGTATGAAATAAGATGATAGAAAAATTTCTAAAAATGTCAACAATCAGCATAAATGTCAACACATTAATTTTAGCTGTATAGAGAAGAAATCATCAAATTATTTATAAAACAAAGTCCAGCTATGTGTTATTCATAATGTACACACCTAAAACCAAATCAAAAGAACCAAGTGCCTATCAACCCGCGAATGGATTAATAAATTGTGGTATATGTACACCATGGAATGCATGCAAATGATTTTGAAGTAAATAGAAAGATAAAAAGTCTCAGAAAAAAACTAGAAGACATAAAGAAAAAGCAAATGGAAATTTTAGATTTGAAAAAATATAATAACTAAATAAAAAGTGGGAAATATAACAAATAAATGCCATGTAAGTTCTAACCAAAAAAGGCTAGTGGGGCAATAATAATATCTAACAAAGTAGAATTTGAGAAAAAAGCATTAATAAAGATAAAAAGGAACATTGCATAAAAATACATTGCTAGATATAATAACCATGGACTTGTATACCCTTAACTTGTTTGCTCCAAATTTTGAAATATATAAACCAAACCTGGCAGATACATAGGGAGAATTTAGCAAGTCCACAATTATACTGGGAGATTTTTGCACACCTCTCTTCAAAGTGTAAAGATCAATTGGGATAAATGTCTGGGAGAGAATTTGAAGTTACTCAGAATAAGAAGAAGCAGAAAAATTTCCCACTCTTACGGAAAAGATAATGAACAGATACCAAAATGCCAACATGATGCCGAAGTTGAAATTACCTGACATGACTTTAAAGGTAGCTACCAATGCTCTAGCAAGTATGGGCAAATGATTTTGAAGTAAATAGAAAGATAAAAAATCTCAGAAAAGAACTAGAAGACGTAAAGAAAAAGCAAATGGAAATTTTAGATCTGAAAAAATATAACTAAAGAAAAAACTTCATGAACTCAAAAAAAGAATGGAGATGATAGATGAGTCTAAGATCTTGAAAAATATCAATAGGAATAATCTAATATGAAAATAAGAGAGAAAAATATTTTAAAAAATGAATTGGGCTTCAGGAACATATATAACAATACTGGCAAGTCTAACATTCATGTAAGCAGAATTCCAGAAGTGGAGAAAGAGTACAGGGTAGAGAACATAGGGAAGAAACAGTGACTACCAATTTTCCAAATTTGATGAAAGATAAAAATCTAGAGGTTATAAAAGTTCAGAGAACCTCTAGTATTCTACAACCTAGAAGAAAATAAAGGGGTGCCAAAATATGTATACACATTTTAAGAAAGGAAAAAACTGTATTAAATTTGTAATACTTAAGTTACATTTGACTTCTGCAATTATAAGAGGTGCTCAAACGTGACTTTTATTCATCTTTTGTTATTGTTATATATTGACTATTAATTTTTTTTTAATGTTTATTTACTTTGTTTTTGCAGTTTTTTTGGCCAGGGCTGGATTTGAACCCGCCACCTCCAGTATATGGGGCCGGCGCCCTACTCCTTTGAGCTACAGGTGCCGCCTGACTATTACAATTTTAATACAGTTTTTCCCTTTTTTAAATTGTGCATACATTTTTAGCACCCTTTGTATGTGTGAGTCAAATATCTAATAAAGAACTTATAACCAGAATATATAGAGAACTCTCAAAACTAAATAATAAGGAAATAAATGAGCCAATTTAATAAAATGGGCAAAAGATTTGGAGAGAAATTTTATAAAGGATGATATAAATATGGCAAAATGAGCACATGAAGAGATGTTTATCATTACTACTTGTAGAAATATTAGTTAAAACCACAGTGGGACACCATGACATCACATGTCATGTACATTACAATACATAGCTACATTTTTAAAAAAATTCTCTTTTTATTTGTTTATTTTTTAAATTTCAGATTGATAGGGTACAAATGTCTGGGTTACATTGTTTTTGTTTCTAAGGTAAAGTTCAAGTTGTAGTTGAGCCCTTCACTCAGGGGAGCATGCTGTGAACCCTCACATTGTGCATCTTAGGTGAGCACTTGCCAATCACCTTCCCTCCTCACTTTTCCCCTTTTTCTCCTCCTCCCACCCTCTCACTAGAATATACTTATGCTTTTGTTTAGTGTGGGCATGTAGTTATTTATATATTAGTTTCATATTAGTACTGAGTACATTGGATAATTGCTTTTCCATTCCTGTGATAAAAATATTGATGATATAAAGTGTAATGAGAATGCAAAAGAACTGGGACTATCATATGCTGTTGGTGAGATAATCACTTTGGAAAATAGTAACTTTAACATGTATCCTTGTACATGCAGTGTAGGTCTTTATTGAAATATAATCCACATGCCATACAATTCAACCACTTAATGTACAATTAACCTTTTAATATGCATGGTTTAGTGACTTTTAGTGTGTACACTGAATTGTGAGGTATATTTTTAACACCCCCTCTTCAGTTTACTAATACACAGTTTACTGATACACATGAATTAAAACAAATAATTATAATCATAAAGAAAATAGTGTAAATTTTCTTTTATAGAACAATTATAATAGTAAAAATCATAAGAATATTTTAAGAAAATCAAAACATGCAAAAACTACAATGTAGGCAACCACTGAAGTGTGCAACTGGAATGAAATTTTATTATTTTGATTTTTATATAGTTTTAAACTAATGAACAATAAAAGAAGAAATTTTATGCCAAAGACATTGTTCATATTGGGTGAAATGTCTTATTTTCAAATGTAGTAAGTATTCCATTATCCCTCTCGAATTTTACTCCTCAAATTTAACACTTTTCCCCACTGATTTAGATATCAATGAAAGCAAATGATTACATTGAATTGCAGAACTAACTCCAGCTAACTCCAGTTCTTTGCCTTTATAATCACCATGCTATAAATTTTTTTCAGTTATTTCAGATTTATAGAAGGGCACAAGTGATTAGGTTACATAGTTTGCGTCTGTTAGAGTCCAAGTTGTAGTTGTGCCCCTCACCCAGGAGGTGTGCTGTATACCCTTAAACTGTGCCTGATAGGTGAGAGCACACTAATCCCTCTCCCTTGTAAACACAATAAATAAGGACATAACAGAACATCAAAGGAAATCAAACATTGGCTTCTTATAATTACATGAGAAAAAGATTCAAAAGTGAATGTTTCCATTTCAAGATAAAATGAACTACAATTAGAATTTTATGCTTTTTTACACCTTCAAATGGATATTCTTCATAAAATAAAAACCATATTTAATCATAGACATTAAATCCTATCTTATAAAATTGGCAGCAACTAAAAGGCTCTTTCTTAGTCTCTCTCTATAAATAATCAATGACCCAGTTATTTTCTCCTTACAGTACAAAGACTAATGGCCAATGAAATTGATTTCAGATTTAGCATTTACTTTTTTTTTTTTTTTTTATTGTTTGGGATTCATTGAAGGTACAAAGAATTAGATTACACTGATTGTATTTGTTTAGATAAAGTCCCTCTTATAATTGTGCCCCACTCCCAAGAGGTGTTCCATACGCTGTGAGCCCCCACCCCTACCCACCTCCCCACTTCCCATTTGCTCATTTCCCTGCCCCACCTTGTATTAGCTCATCTGCTTCCTTCATATTAGAATAGAGTACATAGGATTCTTGCTTCCCCATTCTTGTGATGCTTTACTAAGAAGAATGTATTCCACTGTTAATACTTTGAGAGAATTATGAAAGTATGAAAGAATAATTATTTTTAGATGTGAGTATATATATATACATATATATATATATATTTTTTTACATATGCAGGTGTTTATTAGGTTTCCATTTTTTGCCTTCACAAAATTAAAAAAGTTTAAAATTTAATAACAATAACAGTGTTTAAGATAAGGACCAGAAACAAAAACCTCGAAAAGAATGAACAAAGATATTCAGAAAAGAAATCAGACAATTACTGAATCAAAATATTAAGCAATATTAATAATAATAATGCAAAGAAAGTAAGATTCACATTGTCAGATAAGAGTATGTCTATTATAGAACCCTTTAACTCTGAGGCTCAGTATGGAGTCGTCAGTTAACTTCTATTTTTTACCCCCAAAGTCTCAAAAAATAGACAACTAATATTTATAAATAAAAGTAAAAGATAATTTCAAAAAACAGATCATGCCAAATCTTATAGACAATAGAAAAAGAAGAAATATTTCAAAATCATTCTACTTAATCTGGATATACCTGATATTAAAATTGGAGAAAATACATTGTTATAAAGGGAAATTACAAACAGATTTCACTTATAAGTGAGGATGCAATATCCTAAATAACATCCCTAATTATTAGAGAAATGCAAATTAAAACCACCCTGAGATATCATCTAACTCCAGCAAGAATGGCCTATATCACAAAATCTCAAAATTGCAGATGCTG